>VDFB02297054.1:39968-120897 GCA_007258455.2 Sequoia sempervirens | reverse complement strand
TTTCTTGAGGAAACCGGATAGATTTAAAGTAGTTAGCTTAGTTGTAGTTAATGATCTGCGAAACCAAAAAATCCTTAGCTGCAACGTTCTTGGTTTTCTTAACCTTGTGCCTCTTCCAGCTGAGAACAAAAAGATAGGACTTAGATTACTTTTCTTTTCCACGCATTCCAACACTACGAGGGAGCTTCCCCTCCTAATTTGAAGAGCACTCATTACGCAGTGTGCATAGCTGTCCGTACAAACCTGCACTCCAGAGGTGTTAGTTTTTACGCCAACACTACTGCAAGTTTCTTAGACTTAGAAAAATTCATCACCTTCTTCTTCACCTTGGGCGCATTTGCACCCCTCTACTCTCATTTTACTCAGCCTTAGACGTTTTTTATTCTCCTCACTCCACCTTGGGGTGCATTTAGTAGGGGCTACTTCAAGTTTCTTACACTTAGACAAATTCATCACCTTCTTCTCCACTCTGGGCGCATTTGAGGTGGTCTTCTTTCATTTTCCAAGACTTAGAAATTCGTGAGGCTTCCAATCTTCCTAGGGCGCATTTAGGGGTGTGTCCTATCTTCTTAGACTTAGTAAATTTTTAAATCACTTTCTCAACATGGGCGCATTCCAAGGGTCCTCCTTCCAATTTCTAATACTTAGAAAATTTTCCTCACTTCATAACATGATGGGCGCATTTATGGTGTCCTACTTCCATTTTTCTCATACTTAGAAATTTTCAAGCTACTCTCCTTGCCAAGGGCGCATTCTAGGGGTGCTACTGCTAGTTTGTCCTTGCCTTAGAAAATTTCTTTCACCTTTGCTTCTGATGGGCGCATTTTGACAGGGGTACTTCCAGTTTGCTCATGCCTTAGAGGATTTTTTTGTGCCACCATGCAAGTTGGGCACGTTTGATAGGGGGAGGAGGAATCTTTTTTACACTTAGAAACTTTCTCACCACTACCTTCCACCTTGGGCGCATATCAGGGGTGGAGGGGGAACTTTTCATACTTAGCAAGTTTTTTCATCATCCTCATCACAACTTGGGTGCATTTAGAGGTGTCTGTAGGAACTCCAACTATGACTTAACAATTTTCTCCATGCTTCCCCAGACTGGGCGCATTTAGGGGGCTGAGGAGGACATTTTCAACACTTAGAAAGTTTTTCTCCAAGCCAATCTCTTTAGGGCGCATTTGAGGGGGGTAGGAGGAACTTTCCCTGCCTTAGCCATTTTTCAGCTTGCTCGCCTCTGTTTACTATTTTTAGTAAGCCCTTTGGTTTTCATACTTTCGTAATTTGGATTGACTTAACATTCGTGCCACAGGATCCTCATGGTCTAATTGACCTGTTCACACTGCCACCTTGCGTTGACTTGCTATTTATAGCCTGTTTTAGAAGTGACTTGCTATAAATAGTAAGTGCTCAGATTGCCTTTAAATTTTACCAGTGGATTCCTTGAGAGATGCCGATCGCAGCGGGATACATCAGTTTTCAGAGATTTTGGCATTTGACCCTTCATTTTAGGTCTCGAAGTTGGAAACCCTAATCTGAATTTGCATGTTGCTTAAAAGATATCTGTTTGACCCCATTTCTATTGCATGTTGCTTTGTTCGTGATGCTGAAGTGCTGGGCAGTTGCTGGAGTGATCCTGCTAAAAATAGTAAGTGTTTGAAAAAGTGACCAACTCTGCTTGCATGTTACCTTGTTGCGTAGCTCTTGAAAAACCCATGAAGAATATGCTGACATGCACTGAAAAATCCTGCATGCAAACCCTAAAATTTGCTCTTGAAGATAACTCTGCAAAATGGTCTTGATCTTGGTTTGCATGTTACATCACTGCGAAGCTCCTGAAAAACCAACAAAGAATATCCAGACATGCGTTGAAGACTCCAACATGCAAACTCTAAAAATAGCCTCCGAAGTCAAGACTACTGAAAGTTATCATCTCATCTTGCATGTTATATCATTGCGTAGGTCACGGAAAACCCAAAAATATTCTCCAGACATGCACCGAAAAACTTTGCATGCAAACCCTAAAAATAGCCTTTGAAGCCTGAATTGTTGAAAGTCAGCATCTCGGTTTGCATGTTATACCATCGCGAAGGTTTTGAAAAATCCAGAAAGAATCTCCAGACATGCATTTGAAACTTCACATGCAAATCCTCAAAATAGCCTCCGAAGTTCGGACTTGCTGAAAATAGCAAGTGGTCAGATTCAACTCAAAATTTGATGGCAAGCAGCTTAAGGCGCTCTGGATGCAGTGTCAAGCTCAGACTTCAATTTGCTTACTCGAATCAACCTCAAATTGGCATGAAGAAAGCAAACCCTAATTTCTCAAACTTAGCCAAAATTTCAATTCAGACGGGCACATCTCCGGAAAGACAGACATAACAAGAGAGAGACAACAGGAAAACCAACCAAAATTAAGCCAAAAGACCCAAATGAAGCAAAAATTAGGGGGGTCCCCATTTGCAATGGGGTGATGTGTGAAAAGGTCACAATAGGTTCCCATGCCACCACAAACCAACTTTTGATCATATTTCCTTCCCAAAAACCAATTTATGATTAGAAATAAAGAGCCAATGACAAAAAAAGGAGGCAACAAACATAGAACTGAAATTTTGACACTTATCTCTCTGTCCAACCTTCTTTTTATGCATTCCATTCTTCATAAGAATATACTTGAGATCTCAAATACTGATTTTTAATTGAAGACATTTTCCAACACATAAGCAAATGGTCACAACTACATTTTGAATATTATATGCTAGTTTATCCCCCATAAAATTTACAGTATTACCTTCTTGCCAAGTAATGCCAGGATCCCAAACTAACAGCCATGAAGAACCACTTCTCAAATGGAGAACTGCTCTAACACGAATCCTCTGATTTGCTCGTTCCATCTGAATTGCCGCTTTTTGAAACTCCAAGAAGTATTCAACCAACCTATGTTCGTTGAAGAAATTGAATTCAGAATCTTGTGTCGTGATTTGCGGGAAAAATTCCATGAATCCTTCATCAAATACAATTCTAAAATCAACTACTCTAAGTGAAGATGAAGATGTACTAAAATCTGACAAGAACCTCACAATCATCCTCATCAAATAATGAACAAAACCTTCTTCAACATGCCAATCATCTCTTTGTTGATGAACAATAAGAATGTCTCCATTTCTTTGTGATTTGTCTCCATTTCTTTGTGATCTAAGAGTTACAATTTCTTACTGAATGGATGCATTAGGAGCAGTAGTAGATTCAACTTCATGCAACTCACGAATCAACTCGCCAATGCTGGAAGATAAACTCAAATTTCCTCCTTCAGTAATCTCTAAAGCTATTCCTTCATCATTTTCAAAAAGAGGATTTACATAAACCTTACTAACACCTTCTTCATACAAGAGATTGTCAAAAGCCTGAAAAACTTGTTAATGAGAATTTGAATGCTTTGGTTTCTCAGGACAACCTTCCAAATCATATGTTTCTTGTATGAGATCAAGCTCATCAAGAATTACTTGACGCTCCTCTGCTCTTCTTTTGTTTTCTCGCTCCCATGAATATTGAACAGCAAAAATCTGATTCTTTGCTTCAATTAGAGTCTCATGCACTTCTTGCAACTTCGCTTTGGTAAGCTCATTCCACTCCAATGCCTTGTCAGCAATATTGGCCACTATGTCTTTGTCACGAATGATGTGCAAAAGACTAGATTTAATTTCCTCCAAGGCAAATTTAATGGACTTCATGTCATCAATAGAAATGCAACATACAACTTCTCCCCTAGGCACATCATGAATCAAATGTTCTACTTGCCTATAAATTCTATCAAGTTTTGACAAAACTTGAATACCATTATCAGCAATGTGTGAACTTGAGCAACAATCATTATATGCGGCCTGAGATGGTGTAGAACAGCCTTGATGGATAAAGATTTCAAAGATCGTTTGAGCTATACTCCCCAACTTGTCTCGCATGTGATGAACACTCTTCATCATCCCATCCATAGTGCCTTCCAATTCCTTAGCTTTTTGCCTTAGCTTGATTTCAGGTGAAGAGAAATCTGCTTTATAACTACTAGAAGCTTCTCCTTCCATGTTGTCTTCTACACATGATTCTAGGGAGTTAGTCAAACCAGCTTTGAAGTGGGAAGTGACTATTGCTTCCTCTATCTCTTTCTCCTCTTTAGCTTGACTTTCAAACCAACATTCTTTGGAATTGTGAAGGAGTAATTCGCTGATTGAACACATAACTCCTTCTTACCGAACTTCTCCTTCATTTGGATCTGCACATATGGCCTCTTCATGCATTTTCGTTTCAACTTTTGTTTCCACAAGTTCTTTCTTTGAATCGTCAACATGAGGCTTCTTAACACAAGTCAACTCACTATTCTCCTCTGTAGAAAACAAGAGTACCTCACTAGTCTTCAAAGCTTCCACTGTAACATTACATTCTTCTACATAATGCTTGGATGAGTGCAAATCCGTAGATGCACCTTGAATTGTTGCTATGAATTCAAAGGGATTCCAACTTTCATCCTCCCCTTCAGCCTCAGAAATCTCCTCTTCGTTTTCAACAGTCTTCTTCATGAATGGTTTCAACTTATCTTCACATTGATTGAAAATTTCTTTAACTAACAAATCAGCAGTGGGAGAAATCTGCTCTTCATGTTTATAAGCATCCAAGAGAAGAGTTTGGACACTTTCAGGAAGACTATCAGCTTCTTTAATTGTAGAGATTATAACATTCATGACAACTGCGATCATACTCTCTTCTTGCTCACTCCAGGTCGAGGTGAAGAGATAATTAAACAAGTGATAAATCTGATTCTCCATCTCCAATTCTATCAATAAGATGCAAGCACTAACTTAAAAAAATGTCTTTAAAACAGTTGCTCTTCTTGAAAACAAGCTACTACCAGTTTCATCCAAATCTTGAAAACTTTCCACTATCATATTTAATATGATCTTGATTGTTTCATCATCATAGGGCAATTGGGGAATTACAATTCTTATTATCTCCATGAAACAAGAAGAAATCAACAACTTGGTTTCTTCATTAGGATGCCCCAACCTATAAGGCTGATTCAAAAAATTCACTGCAGGTGCTAAAGCCAACTGCATTTCCTCCGAAGGTGATGGCTTCACTTGTCTCAAACATCGTTCTAACAAATGAAAAATGTTTTCTTCATTTTCTCTTGACTGAAATTCTTTGCCAAGTCTCTTTCCAGTCATAAAGAGAGTCTCTGCCAACTTCATCTCTTCTTCATTAGCCATGCCTAATTGCCAGCTTCTGGATACCACAAGGAGCTAAACTAGAACTCGTTCAAACTTTGAGTGTAGTACCAGAGATCACTGTCACTCATTTGCCAAAACATGAAGCACTGATCCACAGGATGGCAGGATTTTTTGCTCTGATACCACTGCACGGAATACGGAAGCATCATGTTCACATTCCCTCTTAAACTGTTCAGCATATCTAATGAAGTCCATTGTGGCAACACTAATTTTTCTGTTCTCCCAACAGGATGGCAGGAACTTCTGCTCTGATACCACTGAAATATGCCAACCAAATTTTTTCTTTGAAATTTCATAACACAAACATCCCGCGAAGAGATTAGCGTTAGCTTCCAAAAAAAATGATTAATTTAAAGAACTCAACACCAAGAATGTTCACCAAGATCCTTCAGAAGGCGAGGTGATAGCATATGGCGGAGTAAGCAACTAAAACTGAAAATGAAACTCATCTGGAAAGCTAATAGGCGGTGAACCATCCATGAAGAGTCCGTGCTACCACTTATTCAGTGGAGGGGAATAAACAATACAATGCAAAGTAATTTATCCGCTTAGCGGGCATCCACTCCACAGTGGGGATTCGCCACTTACAAAAGTGGGTGATTGAAAGAAGATACAATATTAGATTTTTCCACAATGGCGGTAAACCATCCAGGGGTTATAGTGTTTGCAAATAATTCACAAGTAAATGCAGCAAATAAAATGACTAGATTAGTACTACTAAATCACAGCCTTACAATGTAACAAATCTGCAATTTACAAGTGTTACAATAATAGAATCAATGCAAACATTTGAAGAATGATTATTTTAGTATTTAACCTTCTCAATCACCAAAATGTAAGCCAAAATCTGAATGATTAGCAATCTGATATAAATAAACAGCTGACTGAAATTGTTAACCAGCAAACTGTATCACACCCAAAATGCTCAAAACTCTCCAAAGATACCTCCGAATGACCTGAGATGAATTGCAAAAGTATTCTAGGATGTTGGCGCCCAATTTCCAACTCACAAATTGCATCAAAAGCTCATTAAACAATTATGCACAAATTCCAAGGCAACCTCAGCATGGTACGACCTCCAAGAGGGGCGATTTTCACTTTAAAAATCAGAAACTTCAAAATTAAAATCTGCAAACTCCTAGGATGAGTCGCCTCTGGCATAGAATCAATATGAGCAATTACCCAAAACCAAAATAAAATCATATGAAGAGCTGTATATAAAAACCTCTTTCAGCCATGAAATAACCGACAAACACAAATTGGAAATTATTACCAAATTCTTCAACTTTGAAGCTCAATATGTACTTTTGGATGAAACACACTCTCAATCAACCTTCTAGGGAATCATAGTTTCAGGCTCGAAGAATGGAGTAAAAATTGCTAAGCTTCCCCTTAGCCAGGTTCTGAAATCAATTCATCAGCATAACTTTACAATATTTTCCAAAGATGAGAAATGAATGAGCAATGGCCTGCTTTTATAGAATTGAAGGTGACTGTTGGCTCTTCAGCTTCCATTTTTTTTTCCCTCCAAAAGGAATGCCCATTTCACTTTTTGAAATATATTAATTTTTAAAACATTAAATTTACCTTTCTAGGCATCCAAGACTTGAGGAGAAATATTTACTTTAGAAATATTTAAATAATCTCTCAATGAGGTGTCCACCCTCAAAGGCCACCTTTTAAAACAACTTTAAGTCATTAATACTAGGCCAAGGAGGCCAATAAGAAATTATAACATTAATGACTTAGAATAAATCATTTTACCCAAAATGAGCCTCAAAATGCTGAAAGCCAAATATGCTCCAAATTGCACTGCCTAAAATGGAAACTGAGCTGACTGCTGATGCTACTGCCCAAGATGGCACTGCGAGAAATAGAATTTACTAGAAATAGTAAACTCTCTGAAAACCCAGAAAAACCCCACTAAACATGCATCCAAAACTCTAACATGCAAGCCAACATAAATGCATCAGAACCCCTATAAAATAGGAAACCCTAATTTTACCTATGACGAGCCTATGGGCTTCCGGAAATAAGCTATCAGTCACCGAAGGGCATATAGCTAAAATGGGGACATTACAGAATCATATTCTTCGAATTCAAGAGCATCTCAAAGCGCCGAACTAATTGAAAGCACTAATTCCATGAAAAGGAAGGAAGCAGTTGATGACTCCTCAAGGTCGAAGGGGAAGAAAATTGTAAACGAAGAACCTCTTTAGAAGAAGCAGAGATCAGAGCCATCCCATTTTGCCACATCCAAGAATGTGAATGAGGTATTAACTATTGAGGATGAGTCATTGGCTGAAATAAGGATTCCTTCTCCAATCCATGAGAACATTGAATTAATCCAACAGGACGATGATGAACCCCCATCCCCTATAGGCACGAAAATACTTGAACCGGAAAATGAAATGGATATTTTGGATGAAGAATTTCAAGAGGGAATGATTTCCGCTCTTAGAGGAGTTCAGGATATTCTATGTGAAGAAAGTAATTAGGAAGAGGAAGGCATTGAGCAGCCTACGATTCCTGATTGGTTAAAAGAAAGGTTGAAAATGAAAGCACCAGTGGAAGTTCAAGAAGAAGTTGATACGACTGATTGCTTGGCTAGATTAGAGAAGGTTGCTGCAAAGAAGCCAGCCAAGAAGTTTTCCACAATCCAGAGAGATGAAGCCGGCTGCCGTTCAGTACAAATTGCTGTGCCAACAGTGAACAAGGCAAAGGAAGATATTACTCCTCAGGAGTATGCAATCACTACTATTGACTTGGGACCAACCACAAAGGGTCAAGAGATTAAGGAATTAGACAATTTAGTTGCTTCCATGAAGGCAAGATTGGAAAAGAAGGTAGGAAAGAAAATAGAATACAAAAAGGAGATTGAGCGCTTAAAGGAATATATTCAGCACTTAACCAAACCTCTTAATCAAGGCGATCCAATGGCTCCTCCAATTTTGAATTTTTCGTAGGAAGTAGTCAAAGGTTTTGAAGAAGAAATGATAATAGACAGAGAAACCAAGGAGTGGATGGCGAGCAAAAGTGAAGAAGCAGCCACAGTTGTGGAAAGATTAACATTGGCCTATGGACAAACTTCTTTGCTTTCCAGAATTGCAGTCATGGCGGAAGCATGGGATAACCTTTAGGATGTTTAGGACAAAATTATCCCGTGCCTAAGAGTATTGAAAGGAGTTCCGAAGCAAGAACTGATTGATGGAAAAGTAATCGCAGCAGGGGCTGCATATGATTTTAACACTTGGTACTGGGCATTGGTTGCACGAAGTGAAGTCTTAGAAAAAGTGGAGGCCTATGGTATCAGAGCTCAGGAACAGATAAGAAAGATTTAGAATAAGATTTTCCTTGTAGCTGCGGATGTACTTGAGAAGGATGCCATCTGAGAAAATGATATGCAGCTGGAAAGTCTAAAGCTCAGAACTCAGGAGATTTTCTCCGCCTTTATTGGACCAGTCCTGAAGCAAAATTTGACTAAGGCATCGAATTTCTTTTCCATCCGAGATGCCGTCCAAAGACAGGAATTGGAATGGGAGACTGCTTTTGCCGTGTGTGCAGATGAATTGGACGGATTGGAATTCAAGGTGAATATGCTGCCACATGTCACGATGGAGGAGGTCAACCCGATGGTGTATAGATTCATTGAATATACTGCCACTCAAGGGGATAAGGATGCGCCTCCTAGAAGATAGCTCCTCGTGCCACTTGTCCTCCATGCACTCGTTAGTGATGTTATTTGGGAAACCCTAATTAGGGTTGTGTCTTATTCTCTACCGTTGATCTTAGATTGATCTCGACCTTTCATTTGTTTCTCAAAACTCTATATAAACTCCTATTCTCTCATTTCATACTGTGAAGAGAGTTTTATGAAATTGTTGCTTAGAGCTACTTGGATAATAAAAGTTCATATTGCAAGATTGCTTTGAATCCTTCTTGTTATCAAGTGGTTGCATGGTTGCATATCTCCTTCAACATAGAATAGATTTAGAATAGAATTTGATTTGCACGCTTGTTAGATGAATGAAAGATTTGATAGTATAGATTGGTGAAAATCTTGCTCATACTTTCTTTGAATGAATGATTTTTGCTCAATGCGTGAAGTTAGCCTGAGCCTATATTGTGGATGCTTTAACTTCTACTTTGAATAAAATATTGTTCCATTGAAGGTATTATTCATTGTATGAAAATCTTAAGCACAACCCTAGAAGATTGCATTCACTTTGTGTAGTTGTCATTCATGTGGCGAAACAAAGTGTTGTTATTGGTTTCACCTAGTCTTTACTGTCTCTTGAGTTCTTAGGAGTAGCATAAAACTTCTAAACCCTTATCTTTTTTGCATTTTTTTGAAATTCCAAAACTGAAAATCCAAAAAAAAAAAAGAGAAAAAGAGCATTACTGTCAAATTTGTCTAAGTCCCAGCTTGTGAATGATTTGTTAGCGTAAGTCCCCCTTGTATTTCAGCATACATAACCAAGGAAGCTATCCAACATAAAGTCGCCCATTTGCACATATAAACCTTGGAGTCGCCGTGTGGTCTTCTTTGCAATCTTGGCATACGTAGTGATTTTGTTCAAGAGAGGGTAGAGTGTCCTTGACATTTTATTCTAAATGTTCGGTGAATGATAAAACGTGAACCAACAGGACCCAAAGGGGAATTGCAAAAGTTTGATGGGTATTGGGATAAATCCACACAATGTGAACTTCTGTAGGAATCTCTTTTAGCTAGATTTGTAGGGATTGTGGGGAAACAAGAGACAAAGGAAATCTTTTTGGTTCATATTATGAAGACCTTTGCATTTGCCCGGTTATTATTCTGTTCTTGTTGAAGCCATCACTCTAATTTTCTTTTGTGCTCACTCCTTCCATGTGTTCAATTATTCCCCTAGTAGTAATTTTTGGAATAGGTATAACTTAGATCTTTTGTTTTAATCTTTTGCATAATCAGAATATTGCTGCTGTATCCTCAACATCAACTCGTACTCCCATCTATAAGGCTTTTGCGCTCAGAGAAAACATAGGGGATATTACAGCTAAAGGAGAATGCACAAGTAATATAGCAGATTTGGTAAGCTGTCATTGTTTATTTCCTTAAGAAATTCTTGTTCCCTCTTCCCTTTCCTCCTTAATTTCCTTATTCTACTTATTGTTTCTTACCAGATCAAACTGAGATATGTTGGTAATGTGTTGTTTGTTCTCTGTACTCTAGCTAGGAACAGGTCTTGGCATTCTCATTTCTGGAAATAGTAAGCAGATACTGCCAACATTTATCTTACTATCTTGTGGCTATGTTTTCTCTTCATATCGGGAGGTATATGGTCTGGCATCTAAACAACAGTCAATACTAGTAAATATTTGAGATGTACTTATAACATGTCTTTAATTCAAATTCATTCACAAGAATGCAGTTAGAGCCAGGGTGTTACACCTAATTCAGTATGCATTTTGTTTCCAGGTGAAAGCTGTGATATTGCCCACGATGAACCAAGAAAGATTTGGGGTGTCAGTTTGGCATTTTCTTCATACAGGTTTTTTGTATTGTGTCCTTCATAGTTTATTTTTCCATGTCAATTTCCATTGCCAAATGACTCAAAAGTCTTCCCCAAATGAATTTGTGCAGGTCAGGTACCATCTGTTTATGAAGCAAACAGTAAAGAATGCATTTTCACATTTCCTTGGCCTTGGCAGATGGATGTAGAGCTTGGTATTATCCACATTTGACTATGCACATGATGTCCCTATATGTGGTTCCAATTTTTCTTAGGGATATGTTTAAGCTCCTGTTACAAAACTCATACTGCCAATATTGCTACTTTCAGGGGCACGTGTTGCTAATGCTTTCCAAAATTCTAAGGAATTTCTTTCAGCCAAAGCTATGTTTAAGGTTAGTATTGATAAATTGAAACTATTGCTCATTTAATTATGGAAGGATGATAATTTATATCACAAGGGAACTTGTACAGAGCTTCAACTAGAGTTTCCGGAATAACTATCACAAGGAAAATGTTACATCGAATGTACTTCCCATGATATTGAACCATTCAGTGATCCAAAGAACAATTCCTTTTCGGGAGGCATATAAAAACTTGATCAAATCCCAGAACATCGAGTTCAACATTTCTGGAGGTGAAGTTTTTCCCCTATGATACACCATGCAAGAGTCATCAATGCAGATTTACCCATCCTAACTTTAACAACAGATCGATGATAGGTTACAAGCAAGCCAAGGGCATATAGGTGAATCTACTTAAAATTTGAATAAACTGGAATCTGAAATATTTTTTGAGCTTTAGAAAGATAGCTTTATTAATACCCAATCAAAGGAAATGATAGATCCACGAATCGAATTAAAACTTGAACAAGCTGGAATGTGAAATTATTTTTGAGCTCATGCAAGTGCTTCATGAGCAACAAGCATGTGCTTAATGAGGCTTACATTTCATTGATAACATAAAAATCAGGTAACACTAACGCTTTTTGTGTCAATATGCATCTTGACCCCCTATACTAATAGTCGATGGGACAAGGATGGGTAAGATTGTAGGGTCATTGACATTGCTGAATCCGTAGTCCTAGAAAATTACAGGAGCCTTAGAAAACCTTAGGAGCCTAAGATAACATTAGATCTAAATGCCCCAAGGACAACTTTCCTGCCTTTCAGCTCATTTGATCTCCACCATAGTACCCTGTTTAGCCTACAAGTCATATCCCATCTTTCTTTCTTATTTTAAGGTGATCTGATAACCAATTATTCTGTTCAGAAAAGCTCTTAAGTTCCCTAGGCATCCTTATCACATCTCCATACATTGACCGACTGATGAATCTGTTATTATGTATTCAAACCTTAGGATTTTACTTAGGCCAAGCTGAACGCATCCTTTATGAAAGGTATGTGTTCACACTTGTGTTTTTCCTTATTCTGACAGATTTGAGACCTTTGTTGGCGTATGCATCACGCTTTGGAGTCACACCTTGAAACCTGGATGATGTGTATACAGTGAGAAAATATATTTCCATCTCTTGCATGGTGATAATGAACTTGCAAAGAGTGAATTTCAGTTTTCTTTCTTATTCCTCTCATTTTAGGATCAGTGACACACAACTGCAGGATTGGTTTCATGAGTTGGATAAGGAATATCAACAATATGCCAAATATTTGCAGCAGTGATTGACCCTTTTAGGTATTACCTATTCTTGCTCTTTGTCATCATCGGATCAACTATATCCAAGAATGTAGCTTGGTTCTCTGGCCAAATGAAGAGATCATCTCTCCATATTAAATCAAGTACGAATCCCTATCTTTCTTCATTAATCAATGCTTGCATAAATTTATCACATTCATTTACATTGCCTTCTATGTTTTAGTTGATTTTAAGTTGCTAATCGCCACATTTGTGAAACAAAATCCATCTGTAGTCTTTCCCCTACTTTGTTGAAATTTAGCAGTATTGATGATACATTGCATTGTCAAGAGTTGCTTAGCTTTGGGAAGGTCATTTAGGAAATACATTTTGGTAAACCCTTCTTGTGGTGGGGTTCAGCAGATCCTTTCCTCATTCAAGTCTTCCTTAATTATCTTTGTTAATTTTTTATTGTTCAGCTGCTGTTCTTATCCAGTTGGTGCAGCAGCATTTAGTCTTAAAAGAGGGTACATAATCATTCTATGTTTAGTGAATTAAACTGCTATAGATGGGCGCTTATATTTAGTGTTAGCTTTGCTAAATATAGGATATTGTATTTAGTTTTAGTTTTTCCTAAATTTAGGCACAAGTGTCTAGTTAAGGTTTTGATGTTTTTTAGTTTATTTTATTTCTTTCTTTTTAGTTTTTATTCTAGGCATAGGAGCAATTTTTTGTCCTATTCAAAAGAGATTTTAAGTGATGCAAAACATGATAAACACTAGCTTTAATCAGCATTTTAGATCTGTTTTTGGCTGCCCAAGTCAGCAGGTCTATTTAATACATGATTGTAAGTGTTAGACTTGGTAAGCTTGTTTTTGACGACTTGGACTCTGACTCAGAAAATTGAAAACTTATGAAATATAGAAATTTTTAAAGGATTTAAAGCTTTTCCTATGCAGTGTTCAACAAATCAACTTTAAAGTGTTGAATTAATTAAAACAGAGATGGTGAGTGGGAATGGGTGCGGGTCCAACATTTTTAAATTATTTGAAGGAGATGGTGATGGCGGATCAGATTTGAAGGAGGATGATGACTTCTGCTGGTTCTTTGAGGGCCTCTGGTTGAATTTCTACTTGCTGGGAATTCAGGGGAGGTTCTTTGGGGTCTTCACGTGCTTTGCCTGTGCTGGTTTTGCTGTTGCTGTGCTGTGGGATGTTGTTTTGTTCCTTCCTGCCCCTGTGTCGTTTTGCTGTCTGCATCCTTTGGGGGATGATCTTGCAAGCTTGGTGTTTGAGTCGGCTGTGGTTTTGTCCCAGCTCTCTTCTATTTGTGTGGGCCTGTGGGCTGGCTTCTTCAGGTTCGTGGTTGTTGTTTCATTTTCTTTGGTTTCCTCGTCTCTCCCTGCCTGCCCCTAGCTTAGTTGTCATTCTAGGGGTGGGCGATTGGTGGGATGTCCTGATTTGGCTGAAGCTTCTTGTGTTCTGGTGTATTTGTTGTGGCCTTCGCCTCTTGAGTTCATTTGATCTTTTGTTGGCTTTGCTTCATTGGCCGCGGGTCCTTCGGAGTTGTTCTGCTTCAACTGTCTGGTAGCTCTGATCGTCCTCAGTAGAACTTTGCAATTGTTTCTCATGGTTTCACTTATGGACATGGGAAATGAGAAGGGTTTTGGAAAGTTTGACTGCTTGTCTCTTCTTGCTTTGAGCTTTGTTTACTTCTGCTCAAAGGCCTTTGTTCTGCACTTTCCTTCTGTTGCGGATCCCTTGGATGGCTTGCTGTTGCTTTGTTTGGTGTTCCTTGTTGGGTGGTGGCAGGGAATCTGCCCTGTTTTGAAAATGCTTTGTTGTTTTGGTGCCTTCAACTTTGGTTTGTTAGAGGGTTATAGGTTCAACATTAATTTAGTCTATTGTTTTTCTTCTCTGACCCTCGTAGTTTGAGGTTCAATGTTTTTAAGGGTTGCTCTATCTAGGGTAGTGGCAATATTGGCTCCTACTGGGATCTTTGGGTTAAGCTGATTTTATTGTTTGAAGTGTTCTTTCCCTTGTTTGCTAACTTAACTCCCTTCGCTAGAGTATTTGCTTTCTTCCTGGCTCTACAGATTCCTATTGAGGTGGAGACTTCTTCTTTAGAGGTGGAGAGGGGCTTTGCAGGTGCAGGTGGTTGCTCATACTTCTTCAGTAGGTTTTCTCCATTGAAGCTCCTACTGAGGTGGAGGCCACTTCTTTTGAGGTGGAGTGTGGGTTTGATGGTGAGTCCTTGCTATTGTGGTAAGGGTTTTCTTGGCAACTTCTCCTATAGAGGTGGAGAGGCAAGTGAGTTGATAGGGTTTCTTGGCTCCATCAGTATTTCGAGTGTTTATGGCTTAGCTATTGGTTCTACAAGCAATTGGAATTGGATGTGGGGGGCTCTTCGTACCTTTATTACCACCATTGATTATGGCTCTCGGAGCGACAGGTGTGTCACAGGTTGGCTGTCTCAAGGAGCATTGATGGGCTCAAATTTTTTCACACATGATACTATTGCTTTGTGGGTGGCTTGTTGGCCTGATTTGTTGGTCGTGAGGCCTATCTTATTTGTGGTTTGGATGGTTGCTATTTCTATAGCTCAGGGGGTGGCCAGTTGGCCTGTTTTACTGGCTGTAAGGCCTGCTTTGAAGGTTGCTTGGGTTTAAGGTCCCTTAAAACCTGCTTGGTTTGGTTCGAAGTTCGTCTAGTTTTGTCCACCCTTGGGGTGGTTGTTGGGTTGGTTGCTGTTTTGCAGCCTGGTGTGTGGCCTATTGGCCTGTTCTGTTCACAGTGATGTCTGTTCCTCCTTTGCTGTCCTGTCTGGTTTGGTTCTGCTGGCTGTGAGTCTATTTCTTGCTGCTGTTTCGTCTCGTTGTTGCTCCTTGTCATGCTGATACAGCCATAGTAACATTATTTGAGATTGGGATTGACTTGGCAAACCAAAAATATAAATGTAATTCAATTACTCGGGATTTAATTGGAGAAAAACTTGAGAGAATAAAAAAATGTTTCTTTTCCATCTGCCATGCCCCATAATGATTTAGTTTTTCTTTTTGCTTTTTATTTTCATAATTTTATCACATTTAACCAAGCTCTAAGAGCCCAAATTCCAAACCCTTCAAAAAATGCAAGTGTTGAAGCCATAGAGCAATAATTAGGCCTTAACTATGTTTGCTGGTTTTTGCTTCAAGATTTGTATTTTAGATTCAAATGCTCTTCGTTTCTCTTTGTTTGGGCTTGCAAATGAATTGAATAACATTTAGAAGTGAAGTAGTTTCTTTTCTAGGTTTTAGGTTTTAGTTTTGTCTTTTCTTTTTGACTTTTTTAAAACAACTTTTCCTCGTGTGTTTTGTTGACTTAGTTTGAGGGTCAAGACTTGGTGAGTCTTGCAAGTTTGGTAGACTAGGTGAGTCTAACCATACTCGCTAGCACTCAAGTCCAAGTCCCTCAGATTTGTTCCCTGATTTAATGACCATGGGCGCTCACATCTATAATACACAAAAGAATTAGAATAGAAGAATATGTAATACCTCCTTCAACATAGGTGTTTGGGAAGGACCCCTTAGCCTATTTCATTTTGGTAGGCTAATTCTAGGGCTTGGAGACTTGGAATATTTTAATTAGTTAAATTTAAGCTACTTTATATCACTATTTTTCAAACTTTAGTTTAATTAATTATTTTTTTAAAAAGATGACCATGTGAGTTAAAGTGACGTTACACAGGCCAAAGTGAATTAAAAATTAAAAGGAGTCACTTTATACAATTTAAAAATAAAAGTTCTTGAAAGTTCTTAGGGTGCAAAAAGGAAATTAGGAATCTTTGGTCATTTTTCATATTTCTTAGTGTGAAGTTTAGACTACATGTTCAACTTAAACCCTAGGACAAAAACCCTAAGGGCAATTGGCTTCAGGGATAAGAGATTCTCCCTAGTCAATTGTGGTGAATCCAGGAAGGGTTCGCAATTGTGTTGAATGTTCAAAAGTTAAGATATTATGTCGGAAGCCAAATATCTTTCTAGTGTCGGAAAATTTACAGTTACAAATTTCTAGAGATTTGCAAGCAAATATAAATTTTCTTGGAGAGTGTTAAGCTATTGGAATTTGGTAATTTTGTTTTACGTTTTTATGAATGCGTAACTGGTTGACCCCTTCATGGATTTGAAAATGTGACAAATTGGTCGAAATGGTGATTGGGTATGTCTTAGATAGAACTGTATCAAAGGAATCTTGGAATGAGACCACTTTCCATTCGTAGGGGAATCAATACAAAAAATGTGGGTGACCATTCTTGCATTGTTTGGATGGTAGGCGAGGCATATCCTAATGCTAGGGGCACATTGGAGAGTTAAAATTGTGTAAGCACTACCACCGCCCATTTTTATGGCATAATTTGCATCCAAACCGGTTGTGGGAAGGACTCTAGAGGTTGGGCAAGGTATTCAAGAGGTCATGTAGGTGTTGGAAGAATGCACTAAGCATTTGTGAGGTCACAAAGATGATGCTGATGGATATTTCGATAGGTATATGACAGGTCGTGAGGATTTCAAGGGTTTGAGCTAAGTTTGAAAGTTGATCATTGTGATTGCCGCTTTGCTAGAATTATTGGGAATGCCCAAACTAAGCTAATGAAGAATGCATGATGAATATATGAGAGTGAAAGGGGACGTGATGCTATTAGTTGGCTATTGGAAGCACATAGTCAACCGCTCAATACAAACTTGTACACAACTAGATGTTTTAGGAACCACGAACTAGGTTAGAAAGTAATAGTTGTAATAAATCTTCTTTGGTGTAAACATTGATTATGTATTGATAATCTTTTATTCATTAAAGACCACCAAAGAACATTCTAGGACAATTTATTTGTATTCATTGCTTGAAATTGTATAATGTGAATATCATTGTGAGTCAATCTTGGCATTGTAAAAATTGGTCAAAATTTACATGACAAACTCAAAATCCTTATCTTCAAGCAAATTTTGACAAAACAATTAGGAAGGAACTTTACAATGGTATCATAGTAGTGTATACTACTAGCTAGTGGGAATTTGAATGAAATTTTGCAAGTAGAAATCTCTAATGCAATCATAAGGTACACACCAGTGTTACAAGACTCAGACTTGCATCGGACTTGGGCTCGGAGCCCAGACTTGGCAAAGACCTGACAAATTGAAAAACCCAAGAAAGTCAAAGATTTAAGGATCTAAAACTTGTTTCATGCACCCTTTAATAAATAAACCTCAAAGACACAATAGCCTCATCAAATAGAAACTACTTTTATCCCATACACAAACATACATTGATCACATAAGTATAAACCCAAATTTTAGCTGAAGGAAATAACAGTAGTAAGACAATTAGATACATAAATGTTGTCAAATGTATACAATACTCATGGAATATGAAATCCATGAAATCAAAAGTTCCAAACAAATATCAAAACAAAAGCTAGAAGTTTATGGCTCAGAGGAACCTGCATCACTTAGCCCTCCTACGTAGGCGTCTAAGATAGGTCTTGGATGATGATGCAACCATCATCTCTGCTTGTGTCTCAAACTTAGTGACACCCACAACAACATCCAAGGTGTCTCCTTGTGCTCTATCTTCCTCTACCATGGCTACTACCTTTGCCTCTCTATCCACCTGGTTAACCCAATCAAGGTCCTCATCGCTAAAGACAACATCCTCAACCTCAATGATCCAATCTGATTGTGGATCAACCTCCTCTAACGTGATGGGTGATAAGTTAGCGCCCAATATCTGTCTATGGTGAAGACAAAGGTTGTAATGAACATAAACTAGATCATTCAACCTCTGCACAGACAATGTATTGCACTTCTTGGAGTGTATGTGCTCAAACATACTCCAATTGCGGTCACAACTTGAAGCACTGCATGGTTGGCTCAACACTCGGACCACAATCCTTTGAAGATTTGGTACCTTAGCACCAAACCTCTCCCACCATGCATCTAAGATGAGAAAAAGAAAAAAAATCAATCTCATTGTCCAACTTTAAGTTTCAATATTTAATAGTAATATAGAAAAAGGAAAAGTGTTAATTTTTAAACTAGTATTAGGTCCTTAATAAATTTTTACCTAGCTGTAATGTTGACTGAGTAGCCTAGCATATATCTCATGCAAAGAGATCTCCTTGTGCAAGTCTAAAAATCTCAATCTCGGTGACTATTTGTGCTCCAATATGAGAATCAGACATCCGCTCGATGGCTGTGTAGAGCTCAATCAAAACCTCCTCATCCGCCTTGAAGTCAGGGCAGAATTGGAATGTCAAATTGAGAAAATATGCAGTTGCGTGTAGGGGCTTGTGAAGTTGGAGGTGCCATCGTCTATCAATGGTCTCCCAAATGGGGTGATACTTATCATCAACTCCCCTATAGATGGATCTAATGGCATCTTTGGCCCTATCTATGCTCTCATATATGTAGCCCATTGTGGGATTCTCCCCATTAGCAACTCGTAGCAGAACCACTAAAGGCTTTGTGAACAACAATTATTGTGGAACATTAGCATAAGAGTCAACAATAATAAGAATGAGTAATTTTGGGATGAAGCTCGGCTCTTCCGCTCTGCAACTTTCCCGCCCTTGCTTTTTTTGAATTCCTCTGTTCCTGCTCTAATTTGACTGCCCGATGGGCCGGTTGGGCTGGGGGGCCGGGAAGGCTCCCCATTCCAGGAATGTTGTCCCTTTGTCTGGTGTTGTGTCTACTTTAGCAGCTTCCAATGTTGTTGTTCCCATATTGGTCCCCCTTCTCGTACCTTTGTCCCTTCTCTTGCGGGAAGGACAATTGGTACTTCTGGCAAGATGCATCTGTCCCCATCTTTTGGTTTAGACTCTTTCTTCTCTCAAGAAGAACTGACCTCTTTTGTGGATAAACGAGTGGATTTTAGCTCGCTAGCTATGGGAAAACTGAATTTGGAGTCTACCTGCTCAGTTACTGGTTGGGAAGTTGATGTCCCTAAAGCGTTGATGATGAAGGCAATGGATGGCCTCAAGTTGTCATTGGTTGTGAAGTTTTTGGTGTATTGGCTGAATATTGAACAGGTACAACTTTGCGCTGCTTCTGTTTGGAACCTAAAAGGAAGTGTCTCTATCAATGCAATGCCCAAAGGTATCTTCCTTTTTTACTTTGTGGTTTATGAAGATATGTTAAAGGTATTAACGGGTGGACCCTGGGCATTTGATGCTGGCTTCAAGAATTTTCTCTCTTTGTGTAAATGGAAACCAGGCTTTGACCCTTTTGCAAACTTGGGTGCTATGGCTCCTACATGGGTACGCCTTCCAAGGCTACCCCTTGAGTTTTGGGAGTTGGGCATCCTAAAAGGGATTACCAACTCTTTTGGAAGCCTCCTGGTAGTGGACAAGATAACGCAAGAAAAGTCAAGGTTAGTTTATGCTCGGATTTGTGTTAATGTTGTCGTTAACACAATTCTGCCGACCTCCATTTTCCTTAAGTCAAAGTTTGGTAACTGGTCCCAACCCCTTGAGTACGAAAATGCAAGACAATTCTGTTAGTTATGCAAGAAATTTGGCCACCTTATAGATTCATCTAATAAAAGAACTCAAGATGTGCCCAATGAAGATATGCAATCCCTAATAGAGTCGGAGATTAAGGATTCTAAGGCTGTTGCACCCCCTTATAAGGATGTTTGTGTCCAGGAGCCCTAGGGAATGATGCTTTTTCCTTAGGAAAGGAAGCTGCTTGTCACGAGCCTTTTGCTGTTTCTCGGGCCTTGGACAGTAAGGAAATTAAGGAAGTAGCCTTAGGAGAAGGAATCCCAATCCTGGGATTGAAGCAAGGTATGAAACCAAAGGCAGATGAGGAAACTCCTAAAGAAAAATCAAATGAAGAGATGGAAAGGACTCATAGGGAGGCCAATGAACTGGCTCAAGATAAGGCTGATCTTGGTGCTAATGAAGTGGATGGGATGAAGGGGAAATTCCTACTATTGTGTCTTCAACTCCCACTCCTTCCTCGAGGGATATTTCCTTTCTGTCTCAGAAGGAGGGTGGAATTCCCCATCATCCTAGTGAAAGTGAAGAAGAGGAATGGTTACAAGCCTCAAGTAAGTCAAAAACAAAAAAGAAACTGGATGTTGGTGGAGGAAATAAGGTTGGAAGACCTTCCCAAAAGGAATCAAGGAATAAAGATACAGTGCAGGATGTGGCTTCTGGTAGATAAAAAACTTTGGACTCGATCACGGGTTCATAGTCCAAAAAGAAGAAATGTTGGCTGTTCTCCTAACGGCCTCCTGGTGTTTCTGTAACAGTTTTGTTTTAATAATGAAGATTCTCTCTTGGAATATAAGGAGCCTTAATAGCCCTTATAAACAATTTTTGGTCAAAACGTGTATTCTGGATAACAAAGTGGATGTCCTGCTTCTTCAAGAAACTAAAATGAAGAAAGAGACCTTTGACAAGGCTGTTCTGAGAATCTGGCCTAGTGCAAATCACTTTGTGAGTGAGGCTGAGGGGGCCTCGGGGGGAATAGTCACTCTATGGAAACCTTCAAAATTTAAAGGGACTTTGGGATTTGCTGGAAAGAACAGTCTAATGGTGTCTTTGGAAGATCTATCTTCTCTGGAGAAATGGAATTTAATCAGTATTATGCCCCCAACTTTAGTAGGGATAGATTGCAGTTATGGAATTTTTTGAATGATGTCATAAAAAGCAGACTGGATGACTATTAGATGCTGGGAGGTGACTTCAACTCTCCTTTTTTACCCTCAGAGAAGTCAGGGGGGCTGGATGACTATGCTAAAAGTATGATGGAATTGGCTGGTTTCTTTAATTCTACTAGGCTTTTTGATGTTCCTCTATTGGGTTCCAAATTTACACGGTCCAATAGAAGGCTTGGCAATCAACTGATTCAAGTTAAGCTAGATAGGTTTGTTATCTCTTCAAATTGGAATATCTCCCAATATCTCTCTCTCTGCCCTCCCAAGATCTGGGTCAGACCATAATGCCATCTTGCTTAAACGAAATGCTGATCATAACAAAGGTCCTTTCCCCTTCAGATTTGAACTAATGTGGACTCTCCATTCTGAATTTGCTGCCCTAATTAAAAATTGGTGGGCTGAACCTACAAAGGGTACTCCCATGTTTCGCCTGGTGGAAAAGATGAGAAGAATTAACCAAAGAGTGAAAGGATGGAATAAATTAATCGAAAATCCGAGAAGAATTAAGCAAACAGTGAAAGGATGGAATAAATTAACCTTTGGTAACATCTTTGAAACTAAAAAATTCTTGGGGAACAACTTAAAGGAAGTGTAGGATAAAATGGAGGCTGGCTTAGTGGATGAAGAGATTTGCACTCATGAATGTAATCTTAGATCTCAATGGTTTAAGGTCAACAAACAGGAGGAGATTTTTTGGAAGCAAAAATCTCGGATCCAGTGACTTGCTGAAGGAGACCGAAACACCAAATTCTTCCACCAATCCACTATGAAACACAAAAGCAAGAACGGGATAAGAATGCTTAAGAAAGAAGATGACACAATGGTGACTACTGAAAGAGAAATAGCTGAGGAAGCTGTGAACTTCTCCTCCTTCCAGAATGTTCCAGGGGATGTAAACCAGGTATTTGACGATTTCCTTGAAGTGATTCCTAAAGTTATTACTGAGCAAGATCTTAAGGTTATGACTAATGCTATCTCTATTGAGGAGGTTAAACAGGCTGTTTTTTCCTTTGGGGCTTACAAAGCCCCAAGGCTTGATGGGTTCCCTCCGACCTTTTTTCATATATACTAGGATATTGTAAATATTGACCTATTTAATTCTGCTAGAGATTTCTTTAGATTAGGGAGGCTTCTTAATCAATTGAATGCAACCTTCATAGCCATTATCCCCAAGGAGGAAGAAGCCTCATCTATAAAGGACTTTAGACCCATTAGTCTCTATAACACTGTGTATAAAATTTTCTCAAAGATAATTGTGCTCAAACTAAAAGTTGTGTTAAGCAAAATGATAGCCCCATACCAAAAAGGATTTGTCCAAGGAAGAAACATCTTAGATGTTATTGCCACCCATGAAATCCTTCACTCAATGGACCTAAGTAAAAACCCGGGGTGGCCCTGAAAATTGACATTTCAAAGGCTTATGACAGTCTCTTGGCTATTTTTCTTTGTTGTTCTTAAGAAATTTTGGTTTGATGTTAGATTCCTCAAGTTGCTCACTGCCTGTGTTACCACTCCTATGTGCTCGGTTCTTGTGAATGGAGTCCCCCAGGGTTTCTTCTCTTGTGGCCGTGGTCTAAGACAAGGAGACCCCCTCTCCCCCTATCCGTTCATAATTGTAGCTGAGGTCCTTGGAAGGAATATTCAAAAGTTCTTTGATGCTAAAGTCCTGAGAGGATCTAAAGCTGCTTTGTCTCTCCCACCTGAATCTCATCAACAGTTTGTTGATGATACTATATTGTTTGGAGAAACCTCAGTTGGTGAAGCCAGCCAATGGAAATCTATTTTAAATGACTATGCTTCTGTCTCTGGTTAGCATATTAACTATGATAAGAGTAAGATATACTTCTTCAATGCTGATCAAATAGTGAAAGAAAGAGTGGTGCAGATCTTGGGCTGCCAAGAAGCTGTTCTGCTTGCTGCTTACCTTGGGCTCTTTTGATATCGAGAAAACTAGATAATAATTATTGGAATCACTTAATTGAAAGAGTCCAAAAAAAGCTAACAGGTTGGAAAGGTAAACTTCTAAGCCTGGCGGGGAAGATACAATTGCTAAAAGCTTCTCTTTAGAACATCCCAGTCTACTATTTGTCTCTCTTTAAAATTCGGGCCTTCATTGGGAAAAAACTAGAACAAATACAAAGAAGATTCATGTGGTCTGGAACAAAAGAGAAAAACAGATTGGCTTGGGTAGGTTGGGAGAAAGTGTGTACCCCTAAAAATGTTGGAGGACTGGGGATAAGGAAAAGTAAACTTTTCAACAAAGCCCTCACTCCCAGGATGGGATGGAGTCTCTTGGAAGGGACTAAGGATTGGGTAAAGATCTTCCAAGCAAAATATCTTAAGAATAGAGATCCTGGCTGTTTCCTTACTTCCTCTGATTTGCCTTATGGATCCGTTTTTTTGAAAGCATCTTATCAAAACCAAAAGTGTGCTGACTGAATTTGGGTGTGAGAAAGCGAATTGGCAATGGGAAGGACACTGATTTCTGGAAGGACCCTTGGGTTGTTGAATCCCCTCTCTCTTCCTTAGATAGTTTCAACCCCCTCAAACAGAGTTTGATTAAAATATGTGGAAAAAAGGTGGCTAACTACATCAATTGGGAGACTGATGAACCAAAATGGAAGGAATTTAATAGATTGCTTAGGAGTGCCAACTTGAGAGGTCAAAGACAGCTTAATTGGGATCCGATGGTGCAAAGGCTACACAGCCTCATTGGGGAGGCGAATTGGTTCTCTAAAGATAGGAAAGATGAATGGTTGTGGATTAAGAACTCCTCTGGCTGCTTCTCGGTCAAAAATGCTTATAAGGAACTAGAGAAGCCTGTTACTGATTGCAAAGACCTTGATTGGGACAAGGTGTGGATAAAAAACCTTACTCCAAAAGTAAACTATTTTTGGGGGGCTGCTTCACATGGTAGAATCTTAACTATTGATAACCTTGTAAGGAGGGGGTTTCAGTGAGTTAACAGATGTATCCTCTGTAAGCAGGAAGAAGAGCCTGTTATGCATTTATTCTTCCATTGTCAGTACTCTAGAGAAGTGTGGTCTTTTTTACTCCCTTTGTTGTTCGCGGATTGGGTGTTCCCCCCTACTATGAAGTCATTTGTTGAAAGCTAGTCTAATTGTCCTTACTCCCATAAGATTATAATGGATCTCTGGAATCAAGCCCTCCCTTTCATAACTTGGGGAATCTGGAAGGAAAGAAATAATAGGATTTTCAGGGAAGCTGAGAGAAACAATTATGAGCTATGTATAAAGGCCCAGATACAGGAAAATGTGGAAGTTGGAGGGTACAACTACTCAAAAGTTTGGCCGACCTATAAAGAATTGAGAATCAAGCAGATCTGGGGAATATAGAAGGACCTTATCAATCTCAATTGGTCCACACTTTATGCTAGGAAGTCAACTGTTTGGACTCCTCCTGAGAGGGAATGGATTAAATGCAACTTCAACGGGTGCTCAAAAGGAAATCTTGGCCTTGCAGAGTGTAATGTCCCTTTCTTAGCAGTGATCAATGCAGATGGTCGTTAGCCTATCCCGGAGGCCCGTAGGCTACTCGGAAGCAAAAAATAGGGTTTCCTATCATCTAGGAGGATGTTTCAACATTTTTCAGAACCTACACATGGAGTTTTGGATTTTGGATTTTGGATTCTTTCTGGGTTTTCAGAAAGCTTCGCAATGATATGACTTGCAAGGCATTTGGGCAACTTTTCAGAATTTACTATTTTTAGCAGTGTTTCAGTTGGCAACAGCACAGAGAGCTTTCCACTTCAGGCAGTGCAGTGAGTATTTTTGGTTTTGGCTTGGAGGTGTAATTTTTGGGAGAAATTAATTATTTAAGTTATAAATGTTATATTTTCACTTTGGACCCCCTTGGCCTAGTGTTATAACTTCATGTTGTTTTGAAAAAGGGGACCTTAATGGTGGACACCTCATTTGGAGGTTATTTAATATTTCTAAAGTCAAAATATTGCCTTGAGGAGATGGACGCCACTTTTGGGAGAAGGATATGATTTTATTCAAAGATTTAACTCTTGAGTGGGATGCCACCTTGAAGGAGGGAAAAAGTTAATTTAAAATTTAAATGTCTCCATGGGTTTTGGGCGCACTTTCTAGAAGATACTGGAGAATCATCTCAAAGTCTATAGAAGGAGGCACTTGCTCTTTCATTTCTCATCCATGAAGAAATTATAATGAAATGTTGCTGAAATGGTGACAGTTTTGGTTTGAGGAATGCATACCTCCTAACTTGGACTTGGGTTTCTTGCTTGAAAGATAACAACTAGTTAAGTTAGAGGCTGTTCTTTACACTGAAGAGCAGATTGAGCTTATTGCAATGGAGTCTTTTGATGTTTTCTGATGTCTTTGGTGTGTTTTGTCTGTTTATAGGTTGCTGATTTGGAGTGGCTGAAGTAGGTTTTTACTCATGGCATTCTACGTGATTTTTGTTTGGATTTGGGCAGTTGATAAATCTCTTCCTTGGCTCAGGGTGCCCCTTTGTGCAAGTTTTGAGAATTTATTATGGAGTCATTGTTTTAATCTTGCAGGTTGTCCCTTTTCTAGGTTGCACTTTTGCCTAGGAAGTCTTGGAAAGCTTTAGAAAAATAAGCAGGTCGTCCCTTTTCTAGGTTGCACTTTTGCCTAGGAAGTCTTGGAAAGCTTTAGAAAAATAAATATCATCAGTTTGCATTTGTTTCTCAGTCCTAGTTTGGTCGCCATCTCTCTAGGGGTCATGTGCATTTCGTTTCATATCATTTGGAGTGGTTTTGAGTGAGTTATGAGCATTTTAGTGAGTTTGTTAGTTGGTGGTCTGTAGTTTTCAGTTTGCTGGTCTGATATTAGTTTTTGGGGTGGGTTTTCATATTTAGTGAGTCTTTGAAGGATGGAGATCAAATATTAATATTGCAGTTTCTTGGACAACTTAACCATTGGCTTCTTGTAGGATTGATTCTAATTGTAAAGTTGTTTCAGTAGTACTGATCAGCTCGTATTTACATTCTTCTATTTTCTATTATATTTCCACTCTTAGTGGAAGAAGCTGGCCTCGCCTCCTTGTTTACTTTTGTTTAAGCATTATCATTCCCACCATTGGTGGAAGAGACAAGCCTCGCCGTCTTGCATATTGTATTGGGGTCGACTTGCCACCCTTCTTCACTTTCAGTATTCATATTGCTGATCGGCTGAGCTGTCTATTTACTTTCTGTACTTGCATTCATATTGTTGATCAGCTGTGCCGTCAAATCACTCTCGTTGAAATACACGGTTGAGTTGCATAAACTTTACTTTCCAGCATTGTACTTCATTCAGTTTGGAGACTAACAATCCCCGGCGCCATATGTTCACACCTTGCCCAACATTGGGATCTTGGTGTACATTCTTGGCATAGGGTTACTTTTAGCAGTTGATTTGATTTTGGCTAACGCTGACGGGTGCCATTGTTGAAGTGTTGTTGCAAAAAATTGAAAAAATTATAAGGGGGTCATTTCACAGGGGCGAGAGGGTTGCTGAGAAACTACTTGAGAGATTGCATAGTGGGATATGGAAAAAACAGGGTTTCTGTACCAACAACAAAGCCGAGGCAATGGCAGTGTGGGGAGGAATAAAGATGCTTAAAGACTTTGGTTTTAAGGTCATAGTGGAAGGAGACGCCAAATTAATAGTTGACATCTTGAAAGGTGGTGTTGCGGTCCCTTGGGAACTTAAAGACATTATTGATAATTGCAAGGTCCTAATGAAATTCTTCACTCACTGTCGTATACAACATGTGTTCAGGGAAGGTAATCTCTCTATTGATGTAATGACCCCTTTTGGTCTACATAGAATTTATCCTAGAAACACAAATATAAAATAAGAATACTAAATTGGAAGACATTGATTCAATACAAAATCAAGGTAGCCTTCCTTATTATTTTATTATTTCTTGCAAATTACATATAATAGTGCATTCAATTTTGTAAATTTTAAGTAAATCAAATAGATACCATACACTCCCAAGTTATCATCCTTGATCATCAGATTCGTAGGTGAGGCAAGAGAGGCCCACACACTAGGATGCCCTTAGAGCACTCCCCTCTCAGCCCAAGAGCAGCTAAACAACCCCTTTGGCCCCCAATGGCAGAGTACAATCATCCAATGAGGGTGGTCTACCTTGAAGGGACCCTAGTATCTGCTATCCCCAATGTGCTTCCAACTCTCCCTCCTACTGATTCGATTAAGAAGGAATGATAATTTGGTAGTGTTGAAAAAGTCTGGTCATGCATTGCTATAATGTTTTAATGCTATTCTTATTGCTATCTCCTTATCATAGATACTACAATGATCAAACAAGAAACCACGTTTAGATTTGTGTATATCAGCACATACCAGATTTCGCAGCCAATAACAAGGTATTCTTTATAGAATTGCAGTTCACTAATTTATTCGATCTTGTGCTATAGCTGTTTGCACTCAGCCTCAGATCTCCATCACCGATACCTGCCATCAACACACAAGAGGCGTATTTATTGATAAGAAGAGTTAGGATCAAACTAAGCGACCCCTCCCTCAAGAAGAGACACGTCCATTCAGTTCAAACATCACTTTCTAGAGGGCGCGACTAGGCAGTCGATTCAAGAGAAATGATTTGTTTATTAATGATAATATGCAGCTATTGGTGAATTCCAAATCGGTTAGTTAAGCATTTTAAATGTTTCTTAATTAGAATCAGATTACTTTATACAATTGTTTATTAATTATTTAAGAATAATGAGATGAGATATTCATTCGTTCTTAATTAGATTATATGTTATCATTTTCAATCAATACCATAACAAATATAAGTAATTGATTACAAGATTTTATTATAAAAGTGTGATTATATAAAGAGAAAAAAGAGGGTCATGACAGTCCTCCCTCCCTAAGTTTGCTTGTCCTCAGACAACTTTAAGTTTGGATGATCCATGATCCCAACTCCTTCCTGTTGTGACCTTTTCACACATCGCCCCATCGCCAATGGGGACCCCCAGTTGTCTGCTTGTTTTTAGGGTTTTGTCTCCTTGCAACAGTTACGTGAGATCACCTTCAATAAGAGTTTCAGGTCAGTTTGACGAGAGTTGCCCGAGCCAAGTCAGTAATTCATGCTTGAATCAGTGCGTAGACATCATGGAAGCGCTCAGAAGGCCCAGGAAACGAAGATCGCCTGTGAATTCGGCCAATTCTGAGACTTCCTACTTTTTAGGAAATCTTGCTTTTTCGCTTTTTCATTTTTGGCATTTTTGGACCAAACAGGGTTCCCTATTTTTTAGGGTTTTGCTTTTTCTATTTTTAGAAAGTTTCTATTTTTGGAAAGTTTTTATTTTTAGAAAGTTTCTATTTTTGGAAAGGTCTCGAATTCCAAAAATGCACTCAGAAGTTCAAAAAAATCGAAAAATCACTCAGAAAATCAAAGAGAAAATTAAAAAAATCATTGAAAAATCTGGAAAAACAAGGTAAAAAGCATGAGAAAAAGTATCAAAAGCATGAAAAATCAGACCAGATTTTGGAAAAATCATTGAAAATCAGTCAGATTTGAGAGCAAAATCATAGAAAATCAACTTGAAAAAGGATGAAATTTGTGAAAAATCTGGTTAAGTCTGGAAAATTTGCCATTTTCAAGAAGGAAAATGTTAAGAGGAAGAAGGTATGAAGGTCTGGAAGCTCATGAAGTCCGCCTAGCACTCAAAGAGGAATGTCCAAAAGGTTTGGAAGTCCGCCATGCATGTCCAAAAGGTTAGGAAAGTCCGCCATCCACTTGAAAGGAAGTGCCAAAAGCTTGTGAAGTCCGCCTTAGCATCAAGGGAAAAGTGCCAAAAGGTCATGAAGTCCGCCCTCAATAGCCTAGCCCCCTTCAAAGTCCGCCATGCACTTGAGGAGATGATGCAAAGATCATCCAAAGTCTGCCATGCACATGCCAAGAGGTTGGAAAGTCCGCCTAGGCACATGAGAAGAAAAAAAATCAAAAATTTCACTAAGTCTTGGTGCCTAGCAATGAGAATTTCAAAATTTTGCCCAAGTATAAGAGGCTAAAAAGGTGGAAAATCAAAATTTTGGCCAAATATTATGACATTTCTAAGGGATGAAGTGTTAAGGCAAATGCTAAAAGGTTTGGAAGTCCACCATGTTCAAAGAGATGATGTCCAAGACTATGGAAAGTCCGCCTTCACCTTGTCCAAGTGATTTGAAAGTCCGCCATGGTCTATGAAGGGATAAAATTGCGATTTTTGCTAAGTGTTTGGTGCCTAGCCAAGACAAATTCGAAAATTTGCCTAAGTATAGAAGTCAAAAGATGAAAAAATGGAGATTTTGGCTAGGAATCATGACGTTTTCAAGAGGCTAAGTGCTAAGTTTGAAAGGACAAGTGCTAAAGAAGTTAGGCTATGGCAAGGAATAAAATGAAGTTCGCTAGCAAAGGAGCTCAGCGGGAGACTAAAATCAATTCAAAATGGAAGAACGTTGTAGACACCGATCTCGGGCATGTCGACTTTGATGAGTTCAAAAGAAGAGTATATGGACAGAACGGACTGCCAACACCGATAGCCAGACGGATAGTCAGAAATGGGATTTTTCAGGCAGCTGGATTCCCACCAGCAATGGATTGTGCAGAATTAATGGTGGAGTGTGCTATCCATTATGATGCTCAGAAGAGGCAGATCATTGCACCTGACGGCAGAATCTTAGCACACTTAGGCGAGCTAGCAATCTAGGAAACCTTCGGCATCCCAGAGCATTCACGGACAGTCTATAAAACCAAAGAGGAGGCCAAGAGGTTATATGACAGCCAACCGGACTTATGCACTACAACTGTTAACAAGGCGTGGTTGGACAAACCGAAGCCATCAATAAAGAAGATGCCCAAAAGACCTCGCCGGACAGACTTCAAAGAAGACTTTGGAGATATCATACTGATGCTGAACAGAATAGCTGGTAACCCGCAGGACGCCTTTTTCGAGAGCTGGATGTACTATTTCATAGACGAGATCACTTCTGGCGTGAAAATGTTCAATTGGTCACGGATGATAAGTGACAATCTCCACGAGCAATTAACCAATCTGGAAGAGACTAAGTCTTTCCATATGAGCTCGTATGTTGTCTACTTGTTGGCTAGATCATATAAGTATCCAGGACTGATTTGCAAAGGCAAAGTTGGCAACGGGGAGAACGAACTCAGGCCTTACGACTGCTACCCACAACTCCAGTTGAAGGAGAAATCTCATTTCAGAAGGGCGCATGATGCATTCTTAATGCATATCACCAGAACGCTTCAAGGGGGAATACATCAGAGACTGAGTCATGAGGCGAAAAATCTAATCAATAGGTACGGATCTTGGTTCATCCAGTTCCCGAAATTTACATACATCAGGATCCAGGGATTTACTGGAAATCCCTATAAGTTGCCAATTTATCCGACAAATCGGATGGTTCTGCTCGAAGTCTTGAGACAGTTAGAAGAATATCAGAATATCCAGAGGCCGACCAAGAAAACATCTGTTACATTCCCATTGTTCATCGGGAATATGTTGGAGTCTTGTCCATCCTCACAGGCAGCTGAGAGTGCAAGGTTGGAGATCCAGTGGTACCCATTTACAGCCTACAAGTCCAGGGTCAACTTTGACCCACATCATAATATTCGGACAGTAGAGGGGAGAAGGTACAAACACAGGGTGGAACTGGAAGACTTCTGGGCTGATGCCGCTGATGAGTATGAAGTCAGACGAAGAATGTGGTCCAAAATGACACTAGACTTCATGAGGGCAATTGAGTTCTGCCGGGTGCCTGATCAGTTACAAGAGGATGGGAACTATATCCAGCTACGTTTCGAGGAGAGTCGACCTCTTCCTCCGGTGAAATGGTCAGAACCTGAGCATGCGGACTTAGCAACGCTAATGAGGCCAGTAGTCAAGTACTCTCACTGGTGGGTTGACCGTCAGGTCCAAGAAATGAGGCAGAGAAGAATAACGCTCACGTATGATTTACTGAGCGAATCAGAATCATATTCTTCCAACGCTGATGCATCTCACCAGGGCCCGACCGAGATTGGAGAGAAAAGGAAGGAAATAGTTCCGAGTGCAGAGCCTGCTTCCAAAAGGCAGAAGAGAGAACCATCTCGTTCAGCAGCATCCCGGAATATTGACGAGCTGATGGCTACTATAGATGAGTCCTTGGTGGAAATAATTGTACCTCCTATAGTTCAGGAAGAGAAAGATGAACCTATTCAGCCGGATGATGAGGAGCCCTTGTCACCTACAGGCACGGAAATACTTGGTTCAGACAATGAGATAGAAGTCCGGAATGATGACTTCGAGGAGGGAATGATTTCCGCTCTCAGGGAGGTTGTGGATGTTCCGAATGAGGAAGAGGTTCAGGTAGAAGATGGAGTTGAGCAGCCGACCATTCCAGATTGGCTGATAGAGAGAATGAAGATTCAACCACCTGTAGAAGCCCAAGAGGAGGATGATACTGCAGATTTCTTGGCGAGGTTGGAGCAAGCTGCAGTCAAGAAGCCCGCCAAGAAATTCTCTACTATTCAAAGGGACGAGATAGGCAGCCGTTCTGTACACATTGCAGTACCCACAGTGGACAAGCCACAAGACGAGATTACTCCTCAGGAGTATGCCATAACCACTATAGATCTTGGCCCAACCTCGAAAGGCCAAAAAGTGGAGGAATTAGATAATTCCGTCTCGACCATCAAAGCGAGATTGGAAAAAGAAGTGGCTAAGAAGAAAGAGTATAAAAAGGAGGTTGAACGCCTTAAGGAGTACATACAGCATTTGACCCAGCCACTTGATTAGGGTAATGCGGCAGCTCCTCTCCTCAATTCATCACAGGCAGTGACCAAGGATGTAGAGCACGGAATGGTTACAGCCAGAGAGGCTCAGGACTGGATGGTGAGCGAAGGCACGGAAGCGGCCTCATTTATGGAGAAACTGACACTTGCTTATGGACGGGCTTCTTCTTTTCTTTCCAGACTTATGGATATGGCGGAGACATGGGAATGTATTCCGGACATGCAGGAGAGGCTTATTCCAAGCCTTAGGATCTTAAAAGGCATTTCAAGGGAGGAGTTGGTTGATAGAAGGGTGATTGCTGCAGGAGCAGCATATGATTTCCATCACTGGTTTTGGGTAGTGACTATACGAGAAGAAGTGTTGGAGAAGGAAAAAGTGGATGGGCTCAGAATTGAAGAGCAAGTCAAAGAAATCCAGGAGAAGATTTATATGACAGCTGCAGAAGTGTTCGACTGTGAGATTGTCTGGGAGAATGACATGCAGTTGGAGAGATTGAAGCGTAAAGTTCAAGAGACTTTCTTCTCGGCCACTGGACCATTTCTAAGACAGGATTTTGTGAGAGTGGCAAGACTCTCGGCCATCCGAAATGATTTTGGGAAGCAGGAGGCAGATTGGGAAAGTACTTTTGCCAAGTGTGTTGAGAAGTTGGATGGACTTGAATTCCGGATTAGCATGCTGCCACCTGTCACAATGGAGGAGGTCATCGCAGTAGTGTCCAGGTTCATCGAACGCAATGCTGCTCAGAAGGATAAGGACGCCTCTCCTAGATAATAGCTACCACTGCCACTTTACTAACTGATTACTAGTTGATAACTCATGTTATTTTGGGAAACCCTAATTAGGGTTGGGTTGTAATAATCTTGGCCGTTGATATTGTTTTAATCTCGGCCCTTCATTTCATTTTTGAAACTCTATATAAACTAATGCTCTCTCACTTTCATTTGTGTGGAGACAGAGTATGAGATTGTTGCATTGAGACTATTTCGAATAATAAAAGCTCTTATGCATGATTTGCTTTGAACAACTTTTATTGTCAAATAGTAAGCGAGGTTGCATATCTTCTTCCGCCATAGATTAAAGTTAGAATTAGATTAAATAGAATTTGTTTTGAAAAGTCGGTTAATTGAATGAGAGATTGATCGTATTGATTCAATGGTGAAGTGTAGCTCATACTTTCTTCGAATGGATGATTTGCGTTTGATGCGTAAAGTTAGCCTGAGCTCTTAATTGTGGAAGCTTAACTTCAGCCTCATTCGAGGTTTGAAAATTATTCTCACACCCCCTTGAAGATTGCACCCATTTTGCGTATGTTGTCCCGCAGGAGACAAAACAAAGTGTGGTTTATTCCCTTCACCGAGTCCTTACTGTCTCTTGAATTCTTAGGCATAGAATAGATTCTCTGAACCCTTATCTTTTTGCCATTTTTTTTTGAGATCCACCATTGAAAGTCCTAATTGAGAAGACTTTAATGATAAATTCCCTAAGTCCTAAACTTGTGAAGATTTCCTTAACGTAAGTCCCCTTGTTTATTACCAGCATATCACAACGGCCATTGAGCTTATCCACACGTCGAGACCCGACAAAAGAAACCTTGGAATCGCCATATGATCTTCTCGCAATCTTAGCAAATGCGGTGGTTTTTCAAGAGAGGATAGAGTGTCTTTGGACATTTTATTCTGTGTGTTCGGTGGATGATAAAACGTACACCAACACTTCCGAAGTAGCATCTTTGGTAGGTAGGCCTTTCCACTTGACTAAGTACTCTTGAATAGTCCAGTTTCTTAACCTTCTTTCACGCATATCCAGGATGAGTTCTGGTTCTAGAATCAACTTCCCTTCATTATCTAGCGGGGGTAGTTCTACGCTTGGAACATGCTGCCCCAAAACTTTCTTGAGATGAGATACATGAAACACATTATGGATTTTTCTTTGTGTAGGCAGCTCCAATTCATAGGCTACTTCTCCTATTGTTCTCAAGATCTTGTAAGGTCCATAGAATCGGGGCTTAAGTTTTTCTTTCCCACTGGCTTTGATAGAAGACTGTTTGTATGGTTGTAGTCTCAAAAAGACCATGTCACCAACTTCAAATGTTCCTTCAGTTCTTTTCCTATCAGCATACATTTTCTGTTGATTCTGGGCTTGATGTAAGTTGTCCTTAAGTGAGTTCATGATGTCAACATTCTGCTGCACAAAATCTTTAGCCCTGGGTACGCGACTCTCAGTTCGGATCAAGTCCCCAAAGGAAGTAGCCTCATATCCATACAATGCTCGGAAAGGACTCATGCCAATTGACATATGATGAATAGTGTTATAACAATATTCTCCTATGTGCAACCATCTGATCCATCCATTTTGCTGTCTTGTGACATAATTCCTCAAATAACCCTCCAACCATTTGTTGACAATTTTTGTATGTCCGTCAGTTTGCGGGTGATAACTGGTGCTTGGGGTTAGCTCTGTTCTAGCTAGTCTGAATAACTCTTGCCAAAATAAGTTGAGGAAATGACTATCTCTGTCACTTACAATATTCCTTGGTAGACCATGCAATCTAAAAACTTCCTTGAAAAACATGTTGGCCACCTGAGGAGCTTTGAAATCTGATGATATAGCCATAAAATGAGCATACTTGGTTAAATGATCCACTACCACAAAAATGCAGTCTTTGTTTGGACCTTTGGTAGACCAGTTAAAAAGTCCATGGAAACATTTTCCCATTTCTGTTTGGGTATAGGTAAAGGTTGAAGCAGCCCTGCTGGAAATACATGTTCTCCTTTACTCTTTTGACATACCATACATTCTCTAGTATACCTTAATACATCTTTTTTTAATCCCTTCCATGAAAATCTTTCTCTAATCTTCTTGTAAGTTTTATAGAAACCCTAATGTCCTGCCAAAGGATTATCATGGTAATCCTTCAAGATTGTTGCCTTTACTTTCGATCCTGGGGTAAGATATATCTTGTTTTTGTAAAGAATAAGTTCGTCAATTACTCTATAATTTTCATCTTGTACCTTCCCTTCTAGAATACTGCTAGAGAAATTGTCCTTGGCATATTCGGCTATTATAGATGCCTTCCATTCCGAAGATACTGCAGTTAATGAACCCAAGTGAGGTCTTCTGGAGAGAGCGTCTGCTACCACATTAGTCTTCCCTTTCATGAATTCAATATCAAAATTGTATGCTTGCAAGTTACCCAATTTTGTTGTCTATCATTTAGATCTTTTTGGTTAAGGAAGAATCTCAAATTGTTGTGATCCGTTTTTACAGTAAATCTTCCACAAATAAGGTATTGCCTAAATTTCTCTAGGGCATGCATGATTGCCAACATTTCTTTATCATAAACAAAATAGGCTCTTTCTGACTCTTTAAGCTTCCTACTTTCAAAGGCTATGGGATGCCTGCTTTGCATCAGTACATGACCAATGCCTTCCCCTGAGGCATCACAAGAAAGTTCAAAGGGTAAAGAAAAATCTGGTATTGCCAAAATTGGGCATGAACTCATGACTTCCTTGAGTTTCTCGAAAGCTGATTGGGCTTCTTCTGTCCATGTAAAAGCTCCTTTCTTAGTCAAGTCCGTCAAGGGAGAAGTTAGTTTTGAAAAACCCTTCACAAATCTTTGATAGTAGCTGCAAAGTCGTAGGGAACCCCTAAGGTGTGCAAGGGTTCTAGGTTTTGGCCAACTTTTTATAGCTTCTATCTTTTCTTCATCAACACTTACTCCTTGTGCACTAATCATATGGCCAAGATACAAAATTTCTTCCATCCCAAATTCACACTTGGACATTTTAGCAAATAGAGAGTGTTGTTCAAGTATTCCCAATACTCATCTATATGCCTTAGATGTTCTTCCCACGTTTTACTGTAGATTAGGATATCATCAAAGAATACAAGTAGGAATTTCCTCAATTGTCCCCTGAAAATATGATTCATACAAGACTAGAAAGTGGCCGGGGCATTAGTGAGGCCAAAAGGAAGGAACAAAAACTCAAAATGCCCATAATGACATCTAAGAGCTGTTTTGTGTACATCTTCTGCCCTTACCCTTATTTGATGGTATCCTGAACGAAGATCTATTTTTGAAAAGTATACTGCACCATGGAGTTCTTCTATCAATTCATCAACCCTTGGGATAGGATACCGATTCTTGATGGTTTTTTTGTTAAGTGCTCTATAATCTATGCACATTCTCATTGTGCCATCTTTCTTCTTTATGAGGACAACTGATGAAGCAAAGGGGCTGGAGCTAGGCTGTATGTGCCCCATTTCCAGTAATTCTTTTATGGCCTTTTCAATTTCCTCTGTATATCCCCTTGGATGTCGGTAAGGTGTGGTAATAACAGGTTTTGCTCCCCCCTCAAGTTCTATAGTATGCTCAAACCCCCTCTTTGGAGGTAACCCAGGAGGAATGTTTCTGAACACCTTCTCGTGCCTTCTTAGGATGGGCTTAATATCATTGTGAATGGTCTTCCCTTGTGAAGTAGACTTGACAAGGATCATACACTGTGCTGCCCATTCTCCTTGCCCTTTTCTAGACATAATGCAAAAAGTTTTTTAGAATTATGATAAGGTTGCCATCAAAACAATTATCTCTTTTTTAAAATTGATATTAATCTTACGTAATAATTTTTTCCATTTTCTTGGATGAGACCATCCTGGGAGAGCCATCAGCTAGTCCCTTTAGAAGGACTTCTTCCCCATTGTGTGAAAAACATAGCTCCAACTTTGGAAGATCAAGGTAGAATCGTCCCAATGAGTGTATCCATGGGGTACCTTGGATCACGTTTGTATCTCCTAGGTTAACTACATAGAAATCTTCCTTAGTAGGATGTTTTCCCAAGGTTATGTCTAATTGAGGAATCGTTTGGTTGCATGAGAAAGTGGAACCATCAGCTAAGGCTACTTGAAAACCTTTATACTCTTGGGTTTCAAGTTTCAATCTTGATGCTAGGCTTTTGTCAATAAAATTGTGGGTTGCCCCACTGTCCATAAGAGCATTCACCCTTCGCCCCTTGATTATACTTTTATCCGGAGAGGATGATGTTTTGAGGCCCTCGAGATAGCTGCAAGGGTTCCTTTTTCTTCGTCATTAAACCTCATCTTTTTTCTGGGTCTTTCTGGTTCTTCTTTTGTGACTGTTTTTCCTTGGTTTTCCCATTCTTCATCATCGGATAGGGCTCCCATGTTGTGGGCTTGACTTGTTTTTCCACATATATGTCCTGGTTGCCATTTTTCTTTACACTTAAAACACAAATTTTTCTTTTTAAGGCGATCTCTTTCATCCTTAGATTCATCTTTACTGCATTTATGACCCGGTCCCCACTTTTTATGACAAGAGAAACATAGGTTTTTCCTATGTAGTTCCTCCTTTTTGTCTTTTGAAAGGTTCTTCTTATGCCTATCTTTCTTGTAAGAGAATGACTTAGATGATTTTTCATGGGTAGATGTATCTTCTAGTGTGAGTGCTTTATCAATGGCATCATCAAGAGAGGTGGGTTTTAAGGCACTTACCAACCTCCTAATGGAATCTCTTAATCCCTCAACAAAAAGGTAGGTAAGGCGGTCTTCATCAATCCCTTTTACCCTTACGGAAATTTTTTGGAATTCAGAAATATAGTCTTCAACTGACCCTTGCTGTCTTAGGAGGGTTAATTCTTTGAAGTCCTTTTGAGGGTGTTTCCTATTGAATCTTTTAATCAGTTTTTGTGTGAACTCTTCATATGAAATTTTATTATCATGCCCTTGTGTGAGGGTACTGTTGACGTGGTTTTTGAGACCGCACCAACACAGAATAAAGTCTCCCAACGGACGCTCTATCCTCTCTTGAACAAAGTATTCAGCATACTAAGATTGCGAGTAAGATCATGCTTTCAACTCCAAGGTTCCTTGAGTGCGAATAGGCTCAGTTTGGCTCGATGTGATATTGCTGGTATGTCAAGGCAATTTTAAGCACAATTGTTCTACCTGCCAACAAACAAAAGAGACTAAGGGCTTTCGTGGTGATTCAAAATGATTTTGGCAAGTGAGCGCAAGTTTCCTAATTCTAACCAGAAATGAACTGAATTTAAAAGAGTGTAGGGTCTAAGAAGTTTATATTCTATTCTAAATGCAGGATATGTGGAGCTTTGTTTCAATAGACTTCAACCGGATTTCAATTTTAGCCTCCGCTTCCACGTTCTTTAAAAACTCCGCAGGCACTTTCAAGGAAACAAATAAAGATGTCTGCTATAATTTAACACATGGCCAACTACTCCATCGCATATAAGTACAAACCACAACCGGTTAAACACAAATAATCTCCAACACTACACAAGGCTTAACCCAACATCAACAAGTGTCATAGTATGGAATAAAGCCGAAGCTATCTCAATGAAACACCACACACCGAAGTAAGCTACTTTGTATGAACTAAGCTACTTGGATACGAAAGGAAGAAGAAACCTTGCTAGCATTTCATGACTAGACGAATTCCATCATCAATGAAAAGATCTATTATCATAAAATGTGTTACACAACAATCTCCTCAAAAGTTTTCAAAGGGAAAACTTTCTTTCTTCTCCAAATTATGCAAAATGCTCTACAATGCTACACTATCTAATTCTAATGCTAATACTCTCTCAATGTCTACTGTCTACTATTCCAATATCTAATCTAATTCCTTTACAAATGAGGGGGACTCCCCCTTTATATAGCTAGCCAAGTCCCAAAAGACTGCTAGGGTTACAATCAATAGAGTGGCCAAAATCGTGCCACCTCAGCCCTAAATAATATTGCCCTAAAAACCGCCACAGAGGAGAGTGGGGTAATAAATGCGCCATAATGTCCACCATCATCCTTCTAGAAGATTCCATTTGTAGACGCGTTCACACTGTTCTCGATCTTCTTTCTTGACTTTGTTCTTTGACTTCTTCCACTTGAGGATCTTCATCTTTGTCACTTGAGTTAACACTTAGCCAATTTCCTGCAACTTTTTCTTTCTTCATGTGAAACTCATCTTCATCGTGCTTCACCACTTCCAGACATCGTGCTCAGGCTTCAACGTTCCTCCTGCAAAACAAGCAAGGAGAGAAGCATTAGAACACTTCACAATATAAACTCAACTTACTTACCAAGATTTTCACGTTCCATCTTCAAGCGTTCATCGCCAACTTTGCGTTCAAGTTCATGCCTTAGACAAACTTCATCTTTGATAAATTCATTCACCTGCTGAAGCTCTGACAACATCTCTGGCTCAAGAAAATTATCTTCACGAAGGATTTGAGCAAATTTACCTAGGCAGTTCCTTTCAAATTCATCATCTGGAGAATTTCACCTTGAAAACACATTTTCTTCACCTTTGCCTTAGAAAATTTTCAAATTTCCCTTAGGAAAATTCATCAATCCGGTGCTCACTTAAAATCTTCATCCCAAAATTCTCGACAAGCTGTGGAAGACCTTAAAATCAACTCCTCATCGATAATCTTCGATACCCAGAAGAAAATTTTCTCCAGAACGCATCGAACCCATGGGTGTACAACGAACGGGTTCATTTTATTTCTCTGAATTTTGAACCTTAGAAAATTATTCTTTCAACAATTTTGTCCTCGTTCTTCGATCCCCTCTGAGATTTTGCTCTGACTTGGAAAATTTGTATCAATTATGTGCAGCTGGCAATCACTGACTTCATCTCTGGCAACTCTGCTCGTGCTTCAAGAAAATCTTATCTCTTTAGAGTCTAGGCGCATTTTCTAGAGGAAGAAAATATTTTGTGCCTTAGAAATTTTTTTTAAATCATCTCTTGGGAAAATTTTGCCTTAAAATTTTTATATCCAGCTCGATCCACTTTTGCCTATGAAAATACCAACTTCACTTAGAAAATTTTATTCACAGAGATGCCTGGCACATTTTATTTTCTAGCCACCACTTCGTATTTTACTCCACACTTGAAAAATATTTTTGGAGCTCCAATGCCTTAGAGGAGATTTTATCACTTTGCAACTTCAACGCCTTAGCAATATTTACCAACAACTTGTATTTCACCACGCCTAGCATATTAAACTTCTCCTCTTTTACACTTGCCAGAAGACTCTACTTCCAACGCCTTAGAGAAATATTTCATCACCCTTCTTATACTTTATTTCACTTTGAGAAGAATCACGCCTAGGAAAATATTTTCAACGCCTAACACACTTCATTCACCCTAGGCGCACATGATACTTGAAGAAGAATAATACTTTACCACGCCCAACAATATTTCACTTCACCTTATAACTCCCATCACCCTTGGCGCCTAGCACATGCCAGAGGATACCAGCCACGCCTTACATATTTCCTTTTATTCATCTTGTGTCTTGGCGCATTTGGCACATCATGGGGAATATTTTATTACCTTACACCTTCAACGCCTTAACTCCTTTTCCTCTACTCCACTTTACCTTGTCTTCATGGCGCGTCCAAGATACTCATGTGGACTTTTGACTTTAAGCATGGGCGCATTTCAAGGGGATGCCACATAGGCGTTATCTTTTCCTTAGGCGCATATGTGGTGGGGTCAAGAAAAATTTAAAACTTTTGTCATCATATGATCTGTTTTGGGCGCATTTTGCATAAGCTGAAGGATGAACTTTTGTTGACTTGTTGACCTCTTAGCCTTATGGGCGCATTTCACATAGTGAGGCGGATGAAGTTTAAAGCATGGGCGCATTTCAAAGGGGGTGGAGGATGAAAACGTTTTGACTTGTTGACTTTTCCTCTCCTTTTGGGCGCATTTCAAGGGGTGAGGAGGACAAGTTTGCCTTAGAAATTTTTTATGCTTCTTGCTAGCATGTGGGCGCATATTAGATAGTGTGAAGGATGAGACACTTTGACCCTCCTTGACTTTCTTGTGAGTGGGCGCAAATGGAGGCATGAGGTGGATAATCTCATACTTAAGAAATTTTAGCAACTCTGTCTCAAGGGATGGCGCATTTGAGGTGGCGGTATGGATTTTAATGCCTTTAGAAAAAATTTTCAAACATCTCAAGGCAAGTCAAGCGCATTTTCAGGTGGTGGAGGATAAAGCCCGCACTTGGGCTATTTTTCGCCTTTGCCGCTTCATGTCCCTTTACTACAAATAGTAAGCCCCTTAATTTTTGCTAAGAATCTCCGGAGTCCTGCAATGACTTGAAATTGGCGCGACCGTGACCTCAAGGACCTTGTTGTTCTCATTTGCATTAATCGCCATTTTTAGCTCTAACCCCCTATTTTTAATTAAGTCAAGGTGGCTTACTACAAATAGTAAGCTCTAAGGCTTCGGAGAGTTCTGCTCCATCGAGTTGAAATTTGAATGAGTAATATCCTCACCACGCGGACTCAAGTTAGTCATTAATCGATGTACGCAAATCATCTACTATTTTAGCACGCAAGTTTCACCTTTGACTTACTATAAATAGTAAGTGCTCCGCTTGACCAAATTTCACCAGCCAGATAGCTTGAAGGATTAATCGACGCGGTGGAGCCACACCCATTTCAAGATTTTGACTTTTGATGCCTATTTTAGGTTCTGCCGGAAACTCTAATTTGCATTGCATGCATCAAAAGATCTCCGCTTTGTCTTTATTTCTACGGCACCGCGATCGCTCGTGGAATCAATCGGCTGGAGAGGCAATACGGACACACCTCGCTAAAAATAGCAAGTTCCTTAACAGTGAGAATCCTCATTTAGATGTCACACCATCGCTAAGTTTCGAAAACCTTATCAGAATCACCCCGACATGCAAAAGAAACCTCATTACGTAAACCTAAAAATAAAGGCCCCTGGCCTAATCCTCGAAAAGTGGTCATCTCGACTTGCATTTATACCTCCATCACAAGGTCTCGAAAACCCGTAAGGGATATCCGCATGTAAAGAAAATTCCCAGATTCGACCTCAAATTCGTGCCGTAAGCCTGACCGCGAAAAATAGTAAGTTATCTGTTTTTGCTCAAATTTGGCATGCAAGCAATCTGATATACTCTGAATGCCGTGTGATGATCGGAATCTCAAAATAGCTGACAAATTGCCCTGAATTTCACACTTACTAAAAATAGTAAGTATCTTAGAATCTGATGAAAATTGGCTGAGAACCTGCTGGAAGCATACTAACAACAATGTTAGGCTCAATTTTCAATTTATTCACCTTACTCGACCTCAAACTGACTAGGAAGACGCAAACCCTAATTTCAGACTTGGCCGAATTCACGTTTAAGCTCGATGATGGAGACATCCCGGAAAGACAGACATCAGAAAAGAGACAGAGAGAGAGAGGGAGAGACAAAACCCAAGCCAAAAGACCAGAATGGAGCAAAAATTAGGGGTCCCCATCTTGAATGGGGCGATGTGTGAAAAAGGTCACAACAGGTACCATGGAGCCACCATTCATGAGCCAAACCCTCAAGGTGTAAGATAGCAAATTGTACTGCATCCTCCTCAGTCATGGGACTAAGATTTAAATAGGTATTTAGTTTTTGAATCCAAGAATAAGCTGAGATTTTGCTTGTTCCATCAAAGTTTGGTAAAGTTAATTTGTTAACCTTTTGTTTAAGGTCCTTACTTGGTTGTCTACCCTCCCTTTGGGGTGTCTCTAGTTTCTTGGCTTATAAGAAATTCCTAAAAGATATGATTTCCCTTATGTTGGGGTCTAGCCTTGCATAAGCTGCAACTGTATCTTCAGCATTTGTTAAAGGAGGATTGTTTTCTCCCTCCATTAGAGTTTCTTTCCCAGGTAAGAAATTTGGCATTTGAATCCTAGGGTTTGAGGAAGCATTATTATTATTGTTTTCAAAGTGGTTTGAATTTGTATCTCTACCATTTGAACCATTATTCTTGAGGTTGTTCATGGTGACATTCATATCTTATAAAGCTTGAAGTAAGGCTTGACTTGTTTTTTCGTTTTGCTCTATTAGTGCTTGGGTTTTCCTTTCATTGTTTTCCATGAATGTCCTAAGTTCATTCCCCAATTGTTCACCCATATGTCAGCAATCCTATGACTTCTTTGGAAAGTCTGCATACAGTATTTTCCACAAGGTGGCAGGAAAGTGGCTCTGATACCAATTGTAATGACCCCTTTTGGTCTACTTAGAATTTATCCTAGAAACACAAATATAAAATAAGAATACTAAATTGGAAGACATTAATTCAATACAAAATCAAGGTAGCCTTCCTTATTATTTTATTATTTCTTGCCAATTACATATAATAGTGCATTCAATTTTGTAAATTTTAAGTAAATCAAATAGATACCATACACTCCCAAGTTATCATCCTTGATCATTGGATTCGTAGGTGAGGCAAGAGAGGCCCACACACTAGGATGCCCTTAGAGCACTCCCCTCTCAGCCCAAGAGCGGCTAAACAACCCCCTTGGCCCCCAATGGCAGACCGCAGTCATCCAATGAGGGTGGTCTACCTTGAAGGGACCCTAGTATCTGCTATCCCCCATGTGCTTCCAACTCTCCCTCCTACTGATTCGATTAAGAAGGAATGATAATTTGGTAGTGTTGACAAATTCTGGTCATGCATTGCTATAATGTTTTAATGCTATTCTTATTGCTATCTCCTTATCATAGATACTACAATGATCAAACAAGAAACCACGTTCAGATCTCTGTACATCAGCGCATACCAGATTTCGCAGCCAATAACAAGGTATTCTTTATAGAATTGCAGTTCACTAATTTATTCAATCTTGTGCTGTAGCTGTTTGCACTCAGCCTCAGATCTCCATCACCAATACCTGCCATCAACACACAAGAGGCGTATTTATTGATAAGAAGAGTTAGGATCAAACTGAGTGACCTCTCCCTCAAGAAGAGACATGTCCATTCAGTTCAAACATTGCTTTCTAGAGGGCGCGACCAGGCAGCCGATTCAAGAGAAACGATTTGTTTATTAATGATAATATGCAGCTGTTGGTGAATGCCAAATCGGCTAGTTAAGCATTTTAAATGTTTCTTAATTAGAATCAGATTACTTATACAATTGTTTATTAATTATTTAAGAATAATGAGATGAGATATTCATTCGTTCTTAATTAGATTATATGTTATCATTTTCAATCAATACCATAACAAATATAAGTAATTGATTACAAGATTTTATTATAAAAGTTTGATTATATAAAGAGAAAAAGAGGGTCATGACAGCTGACTATGCAGCCAATGAGGCACTCAAGTGTAACAGGTGGACCTGATGGGAGTACTATCAATTACCTCTGGCAATGAAAGACAAACTGCTCAAAGATAAATATGTTAATGTTTATAACTTATAAAGTTGGTATAAGGGATTGGTATAGGGGGACTATGCGATCTCATGTTAAAAAGGGCTCTTATATTAATGATGGAAATCTTGGTACGACAAGGAGTAAGAAGATATCCTCAGGTGAGAAATTTAATTTTTATATCATTCCCAAGAATATCAAGAATCACATGGCTTATTTCAATGCTAAGGCTTGCGTCAAATCCCAGTGTATCGACGTGCTTAATGTCAAATCTCACCTCTTTGTTGAAGATCAGTGTAATGTCCCCTTATTAGAGACATAAAATGCACAAGTTAGGATCTAGAATTTGTACTTACCAACATTTAATTTTGCACATGTACTTTTCCTTGAGGACTTGCACACAGCATGCATTACCAACAAATACACATAGCTCCTTGTTCACGATTAAACTAGACCATTTCAAATTGAACATTTCAAGAATAAGATAAATCCATTATCATCTAGTGCATAAAACCAGCATAATCTGGTATGACTTATTACTCTTGATCGGAATAGATCTTCGCCTTGTTTCCTCTTTCCTAACCTCATTGGATGGAAGGTTTACTGTGCCAAGGGCACGTGAATGGTCTCTAATTGGACTCCCTCAAGGTTTCCTACATGTCTTGGGACCGTCCATCAATGGACTGATTTACCCGCCTTTCCCTTCACAAACTTCCTATCCTTATTGGGTGCTAGTGAAAGGGAATTTTTGGCCTGAAGTGTATTCTCATAGTAAAGTCATAATAGCTTATGATATACAATAATTGCTACAAGCATCATTTGAAATATTCCCCTTAATTTTTTCCCAAAATTTAACACACAAATCAGCAACCAATCACTGATTAGCATTAGCTCCAAATGCAAATCAGCATGGAAAGTAACTCTAACCAAGAATGTTCACCAAGATCCCACTGTGGGCGAGGTGATAGCATATGGTCAGAGGATCATTAGGAATAAACTGAATTGAAATTACAATTCATCTGCTGATGCAGGCATCCACAAGCGTGGGGATACTCCACTTATTCAAGTGGGTAAGATTATTACATTATTAAAGGCGGCAAGCCAGCCATTTAAATCCTCACTTCCACTTATTAACATGGGGGGAATACAGTCCACACAACCACTTATTTAGTGGGGGAAACTTACAATTAAAGAAAGATGATTATTTAAACTCAACCACTCAATCGTGGGAGTATGAAATTTAAACTAATTGCAGCAAATAAAATAAATAGCTGTTAGTACTACTAATCAGCTTTACAATGAATTAAACAGCTGCAAATAAGAAAGATATGCTTCCAAATCAATCAATGGTTAGAGTAACACTTCCTCTAACTCTTACAATACAATAATGATATAAAAATGAAGCTCAAACCAGCATTATATCAAAAACTAACAAGTCTGATATAAATCTGCAATTCTTGAAATGAATAACCAGCAACTATAAGAATTAATTAAATGCTCATAATTTCACCAAAATGCCTCCGAATGGCATGAAACAACGTGCAATGAACCTCTAGAGGATAGGCGCCCATGACAAGATGAAGAAACAGCCTCAAAAGTCATCCATTAATTTATGGCACAATTCCCAATGCTCTCCAAATGGTACGGCTGTTGAGAAGGGCGATTTAGCAATATAAAATCAAAGACTTGGAAATAAATTCCAATCTCTTGTGGAAGGGGTCACCTTGGGTCTAGAAACACTTTGCAAACATACCTAGAATGATATATAATTTGCTCAAAAAGCTGTTAATAAAAAACACTTTCAGCTGTAGCAATATCAGCAACATCAAAACTGAGAATAACTCCAAAATCTTGAACAATTGAACTCCATCTGCTAGTTTGAATGAGAAGCAGCAATAAAAACCAATTAGGTGTTGTCTCTCAAACACGAAATTGATTGGAATCTAGGAGGTAAGCATCCCTCGAAGAAATAATCACAATGTCATTTCGACAGCATAACTTTAGCAATTAACGATGGGATCCTAAATGCTAGAGCAAACTATCTCTTTTATAGAATTGAAAGTGACTTTTCAAATTCCATAACTCCTCCAAGAAAGGGACGCCAAAAGTTCCTTTTTGAAATATTTTACTTTTCAAAATATTTAATTCTCCCTTAATATGGTGTCCAAAACCCAAGGCATATTAAAACAATATAAAATATCAATTATTCCCTGCATGAGGCGTCCACCCTTCATGAACACCTTTTAAAACAACTTCAAGTTATCATATTAGGCCAAGGGGGGGATCAACTTAAAATTAAAACATTAATAACTTGAAATAACTCATTTCTCCCTTTTACACCTCAATAGCCAAATTCAACAATATTCAACTGCTCCAACTGAAATGGAAAACTTATTGAAGAGCTGCCAACTGGACCATTGCCAAAATTAGAACTTACTAAAAATAGTAAATTTTGAGAAATGCCAAAAAGCCTCCAAAAAAGGAAACCCTGATTTTACCTCAGACAAGCCTACATATTTTTGGAAATAGGCTAAAACCAAATGAAGAGCTAATGGCCAAAATGGGGACATTACATCATTATTGGACTCTTGTAAATAATATCCCTTTATATCTATTCAGGGTGTTTGTCAATCACTTATGCTGTATAGATGAACTCAATATATTGACATATAAATATCCATTTAATCTCTCTATGCATTCACCTATTATATTTAATTGAATTCACGATTCATCACAGATTAAAGTGTTATAAACATTCACTGCTATTTGACTTGATAAGGTATGGATTAGTTATTATACTATAACCTACTGTCCATAGTAACTTGGATTGATTACATAACCTTCAATGTTATCAGTCAGTTGAGGATACTTACCTCTGGTTGTCGCACTATATTGGACTTCCTTCAAACGTATTCACTGTAACCCGATATGACTCCTTTCTTCCACGCGATGATTATATTAAAGAGTCATCATTACCTATAAGGCTCAATAATTACTGTACGCATCATTATTGCATAATAGGGAATAATGCATATAGATATATATGTGCATAACCAATCGTCAATAATATCCATCTATATATATATATATACATCATTGATTCTATTTGTCAATCTATAATGGTTTCATATATATATGTATCAATAGATCTATATATATATACTTATAATATGAATTTCATCATGTTTAAATCCTTAATTCATAAGTGATTATTTAAATACCAAATTACTTATTTGTACCCTTATATTTACCAAGCTTATTATATGAATTTATAAACTACTTATTTGAATCCCGATCTGCAAAGCCTCTCTTCCAGCTTATATATTCTCTTTTGGCTCCATCGATGATGATATGAATACTGAGTATCACAGATTGTAACTCCCATGCTTCCCCTTCTTATATCATTCTGCCTCTTGAACGATAATCCTCCTATCTTCTGAATGGCTGCCATAGACGTCTTCTTCTTTTCCTACCTTTTGTTCTTGTTTGGATTATTAGTTTATTCCTATTCATCCCTTCTTTCTTTCTTTATCTCAGAAATATATTTCTTACTATGTATATAGGTCATACTATTCTTATTTGTAGGTTGTTATACTTGTAATACATATGCATATATTCCCTTCATATCTTTAAAGGCACCCCTTTCCGAAAGGTTATGGCCTTCCAAATAGGTACGACTATTCTTTGTTATTATCCATTCAACTATTCATACCCCTTTGTTAAGTATAATCTTTGACAATGAATAAGCTTAATTTTCTTAAATAAATCGACACCCATCATGAACTCTCACAACCACGCCCGATAATCAAAAAGACAACTATAGACTGGTTTGATTCCACGTCAGGCTCAATACATTGGCACATGATTTACGCTACCAAAGCTCGTTTCCTCAATAGTCCCAAAGTCGGATATGTATATTACCCCACACAACTTCGATAGGCATATAGTCTTCTTTGGTTCCACGTCACCTTGGAAAAACAACCTTATGGTCCCGCCACATCAAGTCTCCATGAGCACAAATATGATTTCGTAATTCTTTTGAGTCATTGCTTTTCATCATTCTTCACTTGATTGTCCCCGCCTTATAATAGTCGACTATTTTATCTCCATATATGGCGGAAATATCTTACCCAAGTGTATATATGAATCGCCCAATATACTCAATCATAATGCCGTCGCTTTATTAATGAATCGGTGCTCATGTAACTCACCAACAGGTGGCTCACGATAATGACCAGTTGAATAATTCACTTGATAATATTGGTGGTATTATTACAATGTTATATGAGATAATTGTAATAACATTAAAAATTGAAATGGTTTAGCATTCATATTCTAATATTTATAATGTTGTATTTTCCATTTGTTTATTTAGTATTGTTTCATAATTTCCATCTATATTTAATTATTTAGATTTTCTTATGAATATCATATTATCCATTATATTTATAATCGTAATTACAATATTTTTTTTATGTTTCTATTTTGTATTTTATATACTTTAATATCTACTATGTTATTAATAATATTCACAATTATAAGATTGTCTTGGACAATCAAATGGATAACTATTTTAATTATGCTTCTCTACTATCTAGAATGTCGCGATTTTGGGGACATGACAATCAACTTGCTACGAAAAATCTGGACTCATTTATTATTTGTAAAGGCAATAATGAATTTTCTTCCTGGGGAAATGTGTCAAAAGTCACTTTTTTAAGAAAGTTCTTGAATTTCATTTCTAAAAGAGTTTATCATCAAAACATAAGCTGTTGTGTGCTCCGCAAGATTAGTTTGGGCGCCTGGGTATTGCGGTGGTATAAGGAAAGGTTTGCAGAAGAACAACTCAAAATTTTTATAGTGTTCTAAAATGGGTGGGCCTAGAAAACGAACCGAACCTCCAAATTGCTCAACTCTTAAGCAAAATGCTGATCTTTGGAGGTTGTTCAGTAGAGGGGGAATGGTCTCATTTTCTGAGGCAATGAAAGGATATAATGAGAGTGTCACGGCTAAATTCACTAGCTCTTGGAGGAAGGGGCAAATGGCTATTGGGGCAGTGAGATTTGAGGTTACAACTCAGTTCATTGTGGAGGTGACGGGTCTAGAGAACTAGGGAATAAAGGTTGTTAAGTAGAGCGGAGCTGACTACTAGGTGTTTGTAGACAATTTCCTCCATGATGGCGAGAAACTCACACGGTTTTAGAATGGGTATGCGTGGCTTGAACTTTCGTCACCTTTTGCTCTGGTTAGTATGTTTGTTATGAGATATTTTACATTAGAGGGTAGATATATGATTGTCCATGCTTATCACTTTCCTCTGCTTAACCACATTCGTCACAATGAACGCATAAATCTGCCTTTTTACTTGCTTCCATCATTGCAACAAAATATAGAAAATGGTGCGAACCCCCCTTTGCACAAAGGCCTCATGCTTGCTCTCTATAAACATGCCCTAGATCTAAACCCCCATGGCAATCCTCTGGCTGCTAGATTGGATATCCTGAATCAAAATGCAGGGGAAGATGAAGAACCCCTGGCTGTTGCTAATCTCATTCTTGAGCCTAACCCTAGGCCTTCGCCCCAAATGATTGCCAACAAGGTGATTCCCCCTGTTAATGTCTCTACCTTTGCTGCTAAAAGTTCCATTCCCTCGACCCCTGTGGATAAGAAGGCTCCTATTAAAAATCCCTTGAGTTTGAATTGGTTAAGGCCACCTTGGAGAAACGGAAACACTCGCTGCTTCTCCTTGAACCTCCGAGGGCCAAGAATCCGAAAAATGACCTGAAAAAATAGAGTGTGGTCATCACAATAATTGAAGAAAAAGAGGGTAATCAAAAGGATATTTTTGAGGAAGGAAAGTCGGGTCTATTTAGTGGAGGCCGAAGATCGCCACATCTTGCTAAGGCCGCCTCTTAGGAAAAAAAGGGCAAACAGAAGGCCATAGTCCAAGAGGAGGAGGAATTCGAGGTTGAAGAGTTTGAGCCACAAGTGGATGATGATAGTGAGGACATGGACTTCGAAGAGATTGTGTATGATATGGGAGAGGAAAAAATGGAGGAGGACAAAGAAGATAATGGTGAGGAAGAAACTGGAAGAGAAGAGGAGCAAAGGAGTGATATGTTGAAAGCTACTGAAACAGAGAACAATGCCATAGCCACTAACGTTGTTGAGGATTCTAACACTGATTTTCTTAAAAGAAAGATTACATATATGCAGTTCCAAATGGATGATATGGAGAAAGCTATCATCACTTTGATGAGGGTAACCAATTGTCTCATGCTTAGGGCCATGGTAAACCAAGATAAGGAAAATGCTCAAGAAGATGGGGAAGAGCGAAGAAAAGAAGAACCCGGCTGAAGAAGAGGGACCTGATTGGAGGGAGTTTGTCTCCCAAATTGGCGAGTACTGGGACCTGATAGCCAATGCCAAGTAATGGCATTGTTTCTCTTTGTTGTCTATGGCTACTCTACATTTTTTGGCTCTCTGCTCTATAATCCCGGATTACTATTATATTATAGCTTTGTTATGGTTAAAATTTTGCTGGACTTTGGCTGACCTTATTAATGGTCTACGTATTATTAGCTAGATTAGTAGGGGTATTATGTTTTTGATTAGTTTATCATGGTTCTGTGGTTACAATTTTGGATACTCAGCCTGCGAGCCATCTTGGTTTTTGGTTCTTGTTTGTTGATTTTTTTTGCTGTTGGTTGGTGTTGTTCTTCCCAGCTTGTTCCCTTTTTTGCTGTTTTGGCTGTGTAACCACGGGATCAGGACCCTTCCTTAATTAATCAAAAACAACAATAAGAAAATAAAATAAAAATAAGAATGAAAATATAATATAGAATTAGTAAACTAATTACTAATTACATTTACCTTTAAGATCTTCGTAGTAGGTACCCAAAAGTCTCGCTCATCAAAAATCCAATTTGACGCATCTTCCCCTACATTGGTCTTAGCATATGATGAGGAAGTCCACTCCTCACTAACTAAAATGCACCTCAAAGCTCATTTTGACTGCAACAAGGATTGTAATGTGATGAAATTGGTAGCAAACTGGGATATCTCAAGGCGAGGCAACTCCTTCTGCCCTATGAATTGCCCCATTAGGTTGAGGACCCATGTGTGATTATATATGAATTTACAAATATTTTTTGCTATATTCACATATGCTTTGATCCATGCAATTTTGCCAAGATCCTCCAATATGAGGTCAGGGTAATGAGTGGCACAAGGAGTCCAAAATAATGATGTGTGCCTATCCATCAGTAGTCTATTTGCAGAAACATAATTTGGTGCATTATTTGTAACTACTTGCACTACATTCTCCTCACCTACATCAACCAAGACTCCCTCCAAAGCTTCACAAAGAATTTGGCATGTTTGGTGTTCCCAGATGCATCAATAGATTTGATGAACACTGTGCCACTTGAAAAAGAAACAAAATCAATGATTCAATAAAACATAAATTAAAAATCTTGATTGTTAATCACTAAATCAATGCATTTTAAGTAAAATCACCTGAGGAAGAAACAAGAAAATTGAGCAATGTTCTATTTCTTCTATCGGTCCAACCTGTTGCAAGTATGAAGGTGTTGTCATTGATGTCAACAGGAAGTCTACTGACTGGTGTTGTCATTAATGTCAACTGTGTTAAGGAAGTTGTTGCATGATGAAGATATTGAGGATATTGAAAAAATTGTAAAAAAGAGGAAAACAGGTTGATGCAGGTTGTGCATGTGTAGTTGAGATATTGAGGAAGTGTTGTAAGTACATGGAGCTATCTTTTTGTTGCAGTGTCTGGAGATGAGTTGGAATGAAGTTATGAGCTGAGAAGATGTCTCTAGTACTTGGTTTCCAAATGCTTTTGAGAAAATTTGATAAACAAAGAAAATAGTGTTCTGCAAGTGTTAAGAATGTGCTCCGCGTTTCTTTTGTGTTGATGCTATGCCTTTGCGGATTTGATATGTTGTTTGAGGTTGTTAGAGGTTGCTATATTCAGAATTTTGGGTTCTGGATCGTTGGTTTGAGGAATTTGTGTTCACTAGTATGTGAATTGGTTTTGCAATGTTGTATAGAGGTGTCGGGAAGAAATGTATTTGCTCCACATTTCTCGGTAGTTGCCTTTCAGGACTTGTGGCTTTGAAGGAGAGTTAATGGTGTTGTTCTCTTGCTTGTGTCAAGAGGATTTGTGGTTAGGTGTATTGAAAGCTTTGGAAGCGTGTACTTAATGTTTAATGTGTTTTCACGAGTAGCGGCCGACCTGGTGTCTACACTACATTAAAAAATGTTGAAGTATTAATGGAAGCGTAGTGTGGCGTGTGAGATCTAATTTTGGGTCTCGGTTAAGTGTTGTTTTGGTCCCCTTTCATTCCTATCCACTGCAGAAATGTTTAGGTGCCGATCTAATTTGAATTTGTAAATATAACAGATATATTGTTGACCTTGGAGAAGGTGTTTAAGGTTGAGGTTGATATAAACAAGAGTGGAGTTGTTGTGAGTTGCAAGAAAGAATAAAGATAGAAGCAAGATATATGTGAGATCGATGCAAGTGATGTGTGATGCGAATTTGAGCAGAGCGATGCGAATTTGAGCAGAGCAGTGCGAGTTTCAAGTATTGGATTCCTGAAAGTAGTGAGTTGAAGGTGTCCGAAATCTTTCATGCAAGACTGCAAAAGTGTTGGAGCATTTGTGGTGGATTCCTTGTTGCATTGAGAAAGTGATCTCTCTGTAACTTTTCTCTTCTATCTTCTTGTTCTTTCTGTGGCAGTGAGCCGTTTTGGACAGAGTGTCCTATTCTGGCAGTGAGTCCTTTTGTACTGGTTTTGCTATTACTTATATTGTGAGCTAATCCTCACTGTACTTTTTCCCTCATTGGGTTTTCCACGTAAATCTGGTGTTCTCTTGTGTATGGTGTTGTTATTTTAGTTTCTGTTATCTGCATTTCATGATTAATTACATTAATAGAATAAGGGTTTAATGAATGCATGTGGATCTGGGTTTTGATGTTTTCATTTGTTACAACTGATTCATCCCCCCTCTCAGTTGTCTTGTTCATTCAACAATTGATATTAGAGCAAGGTTCCTTGGAAAAGAGCTTAACTGCTTGAGGTAGATCCAAGATGACGAACACGATTTCTTTGGAATGCCCTAGGTTCGATGGCAAATTTGAGACCTGTTGTGACCTTTTCACACATCACCCCATTCAAAATGGGGACCCCCTAATTTTTGCTCCGTTCCTCGTCTTTTGTCTTTAGTTTTGTCTCTCTCTTTCTCTCTTTGTCTCTTTCTGCTGTCTGCCTTTCCGGGGGTGTGACCGCCTTTGAGCCTAAATTTGAGATTTTGGCTAGGTCTGAGAATTAGGGTTTTGAATCTTCTAGCCAGTTTGAGGCCAAATGAAGTGAGTAAAGTGAAATCTAAGCTTGGCGCTGCAGTCAGTAAGCTTCCAGCAGGTTCCCAGCAAAATTTCATTGAATTCTGACAACTTACTATTTTTAGTAAGTGCCTAATTTGGGACATTTTCTCAGCACTTTTGAAGTTTTATCCATCACACTACATCCAGGACACGTCAAACTGCTCATCTCCAAAATTTGAGCCAGATCTGACAACTTTCTATTTTTAGCAAGTATCACCTTCAGAAGCAGATTTTAGGGTTCGCATGCGAAATTTTTGAGTGCATGTCTGGAGAATATTTCTGGGTTTTTTGAGACCTACGCAACGGTATAACATGCAAGATGAGATGATGACTTTCAACACTCAGCCTTCGGACTTCGAAGGCTATTTTTAGGGTTTGCATGTTGGAATTTTCTGCGCATGTCTGGATATTCTTTGTGGGTTTTCCGAAAGCTTCACAATGATGTAACATGCAAACCAAGATTAGGACCTTTTTCAGGAGTTGTCTTCAGAGGCTATTTTTAGGATTTGCATGCAGGACTTTTCAGTGCATGGTAGGTTATTCCTTATGGGTTTTTCAAGAGCTACGCATTGATGTGACATGCAAACAGAGTTGGTCACTTTTTCACGAACTTACTATTTTTAGCAGATTCACTCTGGCAGCCCCCCAGCACTTCAGTATCACAAACGGACCGACACGCAACAAAAACGGGGTCAAACGGAGATCGTTTGAGCAACATGCAAGTCAGATTAGGGTTTCCAGCTTCGGGACCCAAAATGAGGGGTCAAATGCCAAAATCTCTGAAAACCGGTGTATCCCACTGCGATCAGTATCTTTTAAGCTATCCACTAGTGAAATTTGAAGGCAATCTGAGCACTTACTATAAATAGTAAATCACCTCCAGAAACATGCTATAAATAGCAAGTTAGCACGAGATGGCAGTATGAACAGCTTAACTAGGTCATGATGATCCTATGGCGCGAATTCCAAATCAATCCAAGCTTCAGGGGTATGAAAATCAGAGGGCTTACTAAATATAGTAAATAAGGGCGGGCAAGCTAAAAAAAAAATGTCTAAGTTTGAACAAATTCCTTCACCCCCTATGAAATGCGCCCAAGATGAGACTGGCGGAAGGATGGAAAAAAGTTTCAAGTGTTGAAATTCTTGCTCACCCCCTCAAATGCACCCTCAAGGAGAAGAAGCCATGAAAAATTGTCTAAGGCATGAGATATTCCTGTTTGACATGCTAAATGCGCCCATGATGGAAAGGAGTCTAGAAAATTTTTCAAGTGTTGTTAATTCTTGCAGGGGTCTCCAAATGCGCCCAAGTTATCTAGCTGTGAAGGACACGAAAAAGTTTCTAAGGCATTACAAATTCCTCCTCCTACCCTCAAATGCGCCCAAGGAGAGAGGTGGTGATAAAAAAGGTTACTAAGGCATTAGGATATTCCTCCTCAACATGTCAAATGCGCCCAACTTGCTAGATGGGTGAGAAAATTCCAAGGCAAGTCAAAGTTCCTCCTTGACCCCTAGAATGCGCCCATGTCATCTTGCTTTGAAGGGTGTTGAAAAAGGTTGTTAAGTGTTAAATTCCTCCTTGGGGTCCTAAATGCGCCCAGCTTCCTAGACTATTGGAGAAAGATGGATTAGAATAAGTTTTTAGGCGTCAATTCCTCCTAGACATGCAAAATGCGCCCAAGTTCAAGAGGATTCTAGGAAAAAGTTGATAAGTGTTGTTAATTCCTCCACCCCAAGCAAAATGCGCCCAAAGTGAAGAGATAGTGGTGAGGAAATATATGCTAGGAGTTAGGAATTCTTCCTCACACCCTCAAATGCGCCATGACTGGAGAATGAATGGGAGAAAAATGTCGAAGAAAAAATTCAAAATTCCTCCTAGACCTCTCAAATGCGCCCATGCTCGTGATGTTATTTGAAATTTTTCTAAAATTTCTCCTCCCCTAGAGGAATACGCCCAAGCTTGAGAGAGGTGATGAAATTTACTGAGGCATGGACAAAATTGGCAAGAAGGAATTAGAATGTGCCAGCTTCAGGAGATTGATGAAAATTGTCAAGGCCAAGCAAGAAAAATACGCCCAGAGGTGGAGATTGAAGATAAAGTCTGAAGGAAATATTTTTCTAAGGTACAAAATTCAAAAATTAAATGTCCCCCTTCGCAGTGATACACATGAATTTTGCATTTTCTGAGGGGAATTTTCTTCTGGGTACTGAATATCTTCGACAAAGAGATGATTTTGAAACTTTTCACACCTTGCCAAGGACTTTAAGATGGAAATTTCACTCGGGCGCTTGGTTGATGAATTTTCTAGAGGAAATAAATTATTTCTAAGGCTGGGTTGGAAATTTGGCTAAGGCAAAAAGGGGATATCATGTTGGTTGGGAAATTTTCTAGGGCAGAGAGAAATCAAACAACACCCTCTAAACGTGCCTTCAGGACAGATGAAAATTCTAAGAAAGACTTGTTTGAGTTAAACGTGCCCATCATAGAGAAGAAAGTTGAAAATTGTCTAAGGAGAAGAAAATGAAATGACAAGGCTCCAAATGCGCCCTTGAAGAAAGTTGGCTAAAATGTCTAAGTCACAAGCATCAAGCTCTCAAATACGCCCTCAAGGTTCCTGAGAAGAGTACATGAAAGATCTTCCCAAGGCATTGGTGGAGACACAAACATCAAAATGATATGCGTCGTAGCACACAGATGTTGAAAGTTATGAAGAAAGCGAAAGTAGGCTAGAGAAAAATGATGGACATTGGAGATCAAAACATAAATATCAGGTGAGTAAAATGGATTCATATTATAAAATGTTTTAATGCTCTTCCTTTGTTTGCAAGATGAACGTCGGAACTAGAGTGGGAGGAATTGAAGTGATGGAGCAAATACTCCAAGACTACATTTCAACCTCGAAGGAAGAAAAGTTGCATGTTGGAAGAAATGGCTAAGTGTTGGAATAACCTAATATGCACTCAATTCAGAGAGGTAGATGGCGAGGAAGAAATGCTCGAGTCCAAGATAAGAAAATCCTTCAGGATCAGGGGTGGAGAAATAATCATCCTCATGCAGTTCAGAGTTAGAGAATGTCAGTTGAGAAGAAAATCATCATCGAGCGGGAGAATGAAGTTGCCGCCTTGAAGTCAGATCGAGAATGTACTTGCCATACTAGTCCAAGAAATAGAAGCCATGATGATCAGACTCATCCAATTTGCAGTCAAAAAGAAGAACAAGAACAATGCGAATGCGTCTATGGACAGGAATCTTCTAGAAGGATGGTGGACATTAATTGCTCATTTATTCCCCCACTCTTCTTGGTGGCGGTTTTTAGGGTTAGGGTTTATGTGGCTCAATCTAAGCCCTTCATTGTAATTAAATCTAAGCCGTCCATTGGACTTGGCCAGCTATATAAAGGGGCACCCCCCCTCATTTGTAATTCATTAGAGAAAAGATTAGAATAGCAGAGAAGGAATAGAGGGAGATTGATAGAATAGAAGGTAGCATAGTTTAATAGTTTAGCTTAGATTGAAAAGGAAGGAAAGTCTTCCATTTGAATACTTTGTAAGAAGTTGTTGCGAACACTCTCTCAATAAAAAGAGTTTTTGTTGATGATCTCTTCTTTTGTTCTGAGTAGCTAGCGAGGCTTCTTCGTCCTTCCAATTCACTTAGAATTTTGAATTATCTTAAAGTAAAGTAGATTTCATTTCATGCAAGTAGTTAGTAATTGTGGAATGTGGTGCTTAATTTGAACAAAACTTCGCTTATCCATACCACTAGCGGGCTCGCTGACGGTGGGTTTGCCTTGCGTGGTCAACTGGAACATTGTGAACTTAACTTCGATTATGGTTTATATGTTGGCATGCGTCGTTGTGATGGTGTCTTCATGTTGAATCATGATTTGAATACCTTTGATTACTCCTCTGAAGATTGCACCGGTTTTGTGGAAGCTGTCCGAAGCGAGGCAAAGCAAAGCTCGGTTGAAGTCTGCGAGAATTGATTGCCATGTCCCACGCCTTAGAGTAGATTAGAACCTTCTTATCCCTACAACCATTTTAAATTCAGTTCATTTCTGGTTAGTGTTAGGAAACTTGCACTTACCTGCCAAATCATTCGAATCACGTGAAACCCTTTAATCTGTTGTCCGTTGTCTGCTGCTGAACAATTGTGTAAGTCCCCTCATGATACCAGCAAATCACATCAAGCCAACTGAGTGTATTCCATTGCATTGAAGGAACCTTGGAGTTGAATGTACGATCTCTCTCGCAATCTTAGCGTACGGAATACTTTGATCAAGAGAGAACGGAGTAGCCGTTGGCAACTTTGTTCTGTGTCGGTGCGGTCACAAAAATCACATCAACAAGACCTTGCATATGTTTGAAGATGAAACAATCAAAATCTACACACAGAGAGTTGATGAGCTGGTGAGCGCAATGAGAGTTCTTGGTGCACAAGTCAAAGAATCTAAAGTGGTAAAGAAACTTCTCAAATCTCTTCCTATTCTTATATTGAAAAGGTATCTGCTATTGAGCAAATTGCAAATCTTAATACTTATTCTAGAGATCAGATGATTGGTACATGTTGGTGTACGTTTTATCATCCACCGAACACACAGAATAAAATGTCCAAAGACACTCTATCCTCTCTTGAACAAAGTCACCGCGTATGCTAAGATTGCGAGAAGATCATATGGCGACTCCAAGGTTTCTTTCGTCAGGTCATGACATGTGGATAAGCTCAATGGGCGTTGTGATATGTTGGTAATACACAAAGGGACTTACGCTAGGAAATTTCTTCACAAGTTCGGGACTTAGACGGATTTATCATTAAGTGCTTCTTCGGTTGGGACCTTCGGTTTGGATCTTTAAAAAAAGGCAAAAAGATAAGGGTTTAGAGGATCTATTCTATGCCCAGGAATTCAAAAGACAGTAAAGATCAAGCGAAATGGGTAACCACGCTTTGTTTCTCCTCCTTGGGACAACTACGCAAAGTGGGTGCAATCTTCAAAGGGTGTGATTATAATTTTCAAGCCTCGAATAAGACTGAAGTTAAGCATCCACAATCACAAGCTTAGGCTAACATTACGCATCGAATGATAATCATCCATCCGAAGAAAGTATGAGCAATATTTCACCATTTAATCTATACGATCAAGTCTTGCATTCACTTAACAAATATTCAAAGCAAATTCTACTTAATTGTAATCTAATTCTAATCTATGGTAGAAGAAGTTATGCAACCTTGCTCACTACTTGACAATAAAAGTGATTCAAAGCAAATCATGCATAAGAGCTTTTATTATCGGAAATAGTCTAATGCAACAATTTCATACACTGTCTCCACACTTACAAATTAGGGGCGAGCTCAATTTATAGGCTCCCCAATTACAATTCAATGGCCAAGATTAATTTAGGATCAACGGCCGAGATTAAAATAAAACCCTAATTAGAGTTGGTCACAACTAACTCCTTTCTCGACCAATAAGAAAATTACATTCAGGGACACTTGTCCTTCTGCTAAATATGAACCAACAATAAAATAGAAAGTTGTTGCATGTTGATTTGGAACAATTTTATTGGTTGGAAGATGACAAGGCGCCACCTCAGCGTGTTGGATGTCTTCCTTGGTCACTTTGTTTTTCTTCCACGTGCCTATCTTAGAATAGCTTCCTTGCCAATGACTCTGTCCTTTGCGATTGTTCCTTCATAGCTTTGATCTCGGATGGAAATTTTTTTGGAATACTTTTCTTATCACCATTTGATTATGATTGGAAGCTTGTCTTTAATTCTTCAGGAGATGAAATCCTTCAAGAAGTTGCCCTGATTGCTTCAAACAGGTATGGGATTGTACATTAAAGCCCCCCAAGATGTCTGAATATTCTTTCAAGTGTCTTGAATTTGGAGAAGAATGTCTTTGTGCTTTCGCCACAATGGAGGAAATTGGAATTTTCTCTGTGAAGTATTTCCCATACTTAGCCAATTTTTGGCTATTCAGGTTTCATTTTGTAACTTAGCCAAGATTTTGGCCATCTTTATGCTCGAATGAACTTTGCCTGTGGATTTGCCTCCAATTCTGAATTTGACTTGTGCTAAGTAGGGTGGACTCCATCCTTGGACAAGAATTTTACTCATTTCCTCTTTTCTTTTCCTCTTTATTCCTCTTCATTCTTCCTGTTTTCCTTCCAACACTTAGTCCATTTTTTGAATTTCCCTCCCTAAGGTATCAACACTTAGCCAATTTTCTTATCGTCTCCTTGGGCGAACTTTATCAATACTTTAACATTTTTCTTTCTTAGGCCATGTCGGACTTTGCCTGTCTCTGGACATTCCTTGCTAGAGGTAAGTCAGACTTTTTCTTGCTTGTGCCGTCCATCCATTTTGTTAACACTTGGAATTTTTTCCTTTATCTTCATGGCGGACTTTGAAACTTTTATTCCATGTTCTCTTTGATGTCTTGGCAATCTTTGAAGTCTTTTTGCCAAGGTCGGACTTTGGAGTTTCTTTTCCATTCAACATTTTCCTTAGGTTGGACTTTGAGTCTTGCTTGACAAACTCTTTTAACATGGCGGACTTTGAAGACTTCTTGCCATGAGGTAGGCGGACTTTAAAGTTTTCTTTCCAAGCTTAGTTTGATGATCAAATTATTCTAATCCATAACTATTCATGACATCTTCACTGGAATGAAGTAAAGGATCATCATTACTAGCTGATTTGAAGACTTCATCCTTCTTGTCTTCAATGAGCCATTCATGTAAAGGTATATTACTGATCTCTTCATAAGTGGTTACAAGCATACCAAGGAGCTCTTCTTGACTACTTGTCGTAGACTCTTCATGTGTATTCAAAACTGACGTTGCCTCCTTGCACTTACCCTCAGCATGTGCAAACAACTGCATATCAATAGGTACTTCTTGAGAAACCGCCTTAGAATCATTGAGAAACAACATTTTATTCCCATACTTTGCACTAATAACTACCTCATTTTTCTGCTCTGTCTTCTTCAAGTGTGGCTTCAATTTTCTCTCACACTGAATGAACAAATCTCTGATCAACAAACCAGCAGTAGAGGAATTCTTTCCTTCTTGTTCATGAATGTTTAACAGAAAAGTTAGGACAGATTTTGGAATGTCATCCATCTCATTGATAGTCAAAACTAAAATGCTTCTCATTGCTGCCACTACAACCTCCTCCTGTTCACTCCAAGTTGAAATGAAGAGGTAATGGATCAAATAATATATTCGATCTTGCATACCTAATTCAACCAGCAACATACTTGTTTTGAGTTCAGAAAATATCTTCAATATAGCAAGTCTTCTTGGAAACAAACTACTCCCAGTTTCATCCAAATCTTGAAAACTCTCCACTATCATATTTAATATGATCTTCATGGTTTCAACATCATAGGGAAAATGGGGATTTACAATTCTTATTATCTCCATGAAACAAGAAGAAATCAGCAGCTTGGTTTCTTCAACAGGATGTCCCAACCAATAGGGCTGATTCAAAGAATTCACTGCAGGAGCTAGTGCCAACTCCATTTTCTCTGAAGGTGATGGCTTCACTTGTCTCAAATATTGCTCTAACAAATGAAGAATGTTCTCTTCATTTTCTTTTGACTGAAATTCTTTACCAAGTCTCTTTCCAGCCATAAAGAGAGTCTCTGCCAACTTCATCTCTTCTTCATTAGCCATGCCTAACTGCCAACTTCTGGATACCACAAGGAGCTGAACTAGAATCTGCTCTGACTTTCGATGTAGTAACGGAGATCTCTCACTCATCTGCCTAACATGAAGCACTGATCAACAGGATGGCAGGATCTTCTGCTCTGATACCACTGAAATGTGCTAGTCAATTTTTTTCTTGAAATTATCAAAACACAACCAACATTACGCCAATGGATTAGCGTTAGCTTCAAAACTGGAATCAAATGAAAGGCACTCAACGCCAAGAATGTGCACACAAGATCCTTTAGAAGGCGAGGTGCTAACATATGGCGGAGGAAACTGAATTATAAATGAAGTAACTACAACTAGAAGCAGAAAGAGGCGGTGAACCAGCCATGAACAATTTTCACACTACCACTTATTAAGTGGGGGGAAAAATGAAACAAACAATTCAAACTAATTCATCCATTGCGGCGGGCATCCACTCAAAAATGGGAATTCTCCACTTAACAGTGGGTGATAAATGAAAGCTTAGAATGTTCTTTATCCTCATTGGCGGTAAACCACCCAGGGGTTACAATGATGTGAATTAATTACAAGAAAATGCAACAAATTAAAGAACTGAAACAATACTACTGTTTTTCAGTTTTACAATGAAGAATAACTGCAATTTTCAAGTGTTTTTACCATCATTACAATATACAATTAAAAGGATGATTTCTTCAATGAATAACCTCTCAAATAATGATGCTAGAAGCCAAAATCAGAAAACTAGAACAATCTGATATAAAAATCAGCAATCTGGAAATGTCTATCAGCAAACAACAAACTTACAAAAATGATCACAACTCCTTCTAAATACCTCCGAATAAGCTGGAATGTTTTGCAAAGACCTTCTAGGAGGATGGCGCCCAAACTCAAACTACAAAACTGCATCAAAACTCAAGATATAATTCTTGCACGAAGCCCAAAGCACTCATGAGATGGTACGGCCCTGAAGAGGGACGATTTCTCTTGGAAAAATCAAAAACTTGGAATTAAATTCTGATATTTTCCAAATATGGTCGCCATTAGCATAGAATTGCAAGGATCAAATACCCATAACCAAAATAAATTCACATCATAAGCTGTAAAAGAAAAACACCTTCAGCTGTGTATACACTAGCAACATTAAAACTGAAATTCTCACCAAAATTCACCAACTTTGAAGCACAATCTGCTAGTCTGATTGAGAAGCAGCAATAAGACCAACTAGGTGTTGTCTTTCAAGCACGAAATTGGATTGGAACTAGGAGGTAAGCATCCCTCGAAGTATTAAACAAGTTGCCATTTCGACAGCATAACATTAGCATAAAAATATTGGATGCCAAATGCTAGAGCAAAGCTTCATATTTAAAGAGAATGAGATGACTCTTCAATTTCCCCTCACGGTATGCCAAAAGTCACATTTGAAACTTTTCAAATTTCCAAAAGTTAATTAATTCCTCCTCAAGATGGCGTCCACTTCATGACAATTAAAACTTCATTAAATATTTAATTTTTCCTTTATGAGGGCGTCCCCCTTCAAGTCCACCTTTTAAACACAACTTGAAGTTATCATCCTAGGCCAAGGGGGGGGTCAACAAAGAAACATAACATTAATTGCTTTGTATTAAATAATTGCCATCAAAACTGCATTTTGGAAGCTATACCAAAAATACCAACTGCTCCAACAAAAAAGAACAACTGAAGGACTGCCAACAGGACCACTACCAAACGTAGTATTTACTAAAAATAGTAAACACCAAGAAATGCCACAGAACCTCCAAGCAAAGGAAACCCTAATTTCACGTTTGATCAACCTACGGATTTCCGGAAATAGGCTATCAGTCAATGAAGAGCGTATGGCTAAAATGGGGACATTACATGTATTTGGTCCACATTTCTCTGTAGTTTCTTTTTAGGACTCGTGGCTTTGAAGGAGAGTTAATGGTGTTGTTCTCTTCCTTGGGTCAAGAGGATTTGTTGTTAGGTGTATCGGAAGCTTCAGAAGCGTGTAGCTAATGTTTAATGCGTTTTCACGGGTAGTAGCCGACCTGGTGTCTACACTACATTTAAAAATGTTCAAGTATTAATGGAAGTGTAGTGTGGCATGTGAGATCTAGTTTTGGGTCTAGGTTAAGTGTTGGTTTGGTCCCCTTTCATCCCTATCCACCGCGGGAATGTTTAAGTGCCGACCTAATTTGAATTTGTAAATATAACAGATAGATTGCCTACCTTGGAGAAGGTGTTTAAGGTTGAGGTTGATATAAATAAGAGTGGAGTTGTTGTGGGTTGAAAGAAAGAATAAAGAGAGAAGCAAGATAGATGCTAGATCGATGCAAGTGATGTGTGATGTGAATTTGAGCAGAGCAGTGCGGATTTCAAGTATTGGATTCCTGAAAGCAATGAGCTGAAGGTGTCCAAAATCTTTCATGCAAGATTGCGAAAGTGTTGGAGCATTTGTGGTGGATTCTTTGTTGCATTGAGAAAGTGTTCTTTGTTTAACTTTTCTCTTCTATCTTCTTGTTCTTTCTGTGGCAGTGAGCCCTGGCTGTAAGCCTTTTTGGACTATTTTGGCAGTGAGCCCTTTTGTACCAGTTTTGCTATTACTTATATTGTGAGCTAATTGTCACCTTGGTTTTTCCCTCATTGGGTTTTCCACGTAAATCTGGTGTTCTCTTGTGTATGGTGTTATTTTAGTTTTTGTTATTTGCATTTAATGATTAATCACATTAACAGAATAAGGGTTTAATGAATGCATGTGGATCTTATTATTGTTGAGGGTTTTGATGTTTTAATTTGTTACAACCTATGTTCCACGCCCTGTTGGGGACGGGGACGGGGGGACGGCAGGGGACGCGTTTCCGGGACGTTTCCTAAGGGGCAATTTTTAGGGGACGGCAGGGGACGGCGACATACAAAATACATATATATATATATGATTTTTTCAAAATTTATTAATATATTAGAGAGAGAGAGAGAGGGACAGAGAGATAGATATGTTAATAAATTAATAATTGATAACAACAATATCAATATGTAAGTAAATCGCGAGAGTAGTACTATAACAGCATAAGAAATGTCATTAAACTTTAAAGCATTATAAAATTTATCACAGTAGTATCAAACATCAATAAAACCATGGTCTATCAATATCCAAATGTCTCAAACATGTATCCAAAAGTCTCAAAGTTCAAACATGAAAATCAAAATATTAAATACAACTGTCTATGAAATTAAGCCTCATTCAGGCTATGAATATCCAAAGACTCAGAACTATCTGAGTCACTATCATCCTCTGGCAAGAGTGGATCATCCAATGGTAGCCCGACCAATCCTGGTTGCCTCTCCTCCTCATCAATTTTCCTAACATCCTCAGGATCAACATCCCATCGTGCTGCTGCAGTCTGTCGATACTCAATAGTTTGTCGGTCCTGAAGTCTCAAAGCACTATGAACTGCAACTAATTTCTCAGCTCGTTTTGAAGTAAGCCTATTTCTCTTAATGGAGTGGATGAAGCCATAGGTGGACCAATTCCTCTCTGCAGCACAGGAACTAGCAATCTGTGAGAGCAAACGAATGGCAAGTTGTTTCAAATCTGGTGTGTCCTTCCCATGGAATTTCCACCATCCAATGGGATTGTTCTGTGCAATGGTGGCCCTATCCGTCCTAGCTTCTGGTTTGCTGAATGTAGGACCCTGAAGATCAGAAAACATAAGCCACTGCTCTCTAAGAACGGGTGCTCCTCATTGGCATACATTTTACGAAGGGCTGTTGTAAGCCCCTCTATCACCTCCTCATCCTCAAAAGGAAGCATTCGGCCAGGTCTAGGTACATACCACTTCGGATTAAGAGCATAGGCAAGTGTATGAAGAGGGGTATTCATTGTGTTCCACCTCTTTGTCACAATAGGCCTAATATTGTCCTCATAAAAACTCATCTCAGGATCATTTTTACGAATAGCTTGCTTCATTTGGTCAAGCATGCTATCAAAAGTCTCATATATCTCTCCCAAGCTAGGAGAGTCTGTATCTGCATACCGGATTACCGCAACAGCTGGTGATATGAAAGAGCAAATATACCTACAAAAAAACAAATTAAAAATTAGAACTTTTAAAATACAAAGACTAAAGTAAGACAAAGTGTAAGTGTAACAAATTCAAAAACAATTTAAATTTTCAGATATCTTACTTGATATTGGCCCACCAAGTTTCATTAAGTACTCTATCTCTCACTTCCTTGCCTTCACTTGTCTTCGATAGAGTCCACCTTTTCCATTCTGCACAAACAACCATGGCTTGTAGAGCATCTTGGACCTCCAACATCCTCTCCAATAAAATATAGTAGCTAGCATATCTAGTCTCAACTGGTTTGAGGAATTCTTTCTTTGAATAAGATCGGAATAGTGCAAGTGAAGTTTGATGGTTACATACAAACATTTGTATGTTTCTAGCCTCTAAAATTGTTGCCTTCACCCAATCTATTTTGCCAATGTCTTTCAAAGCATTATTCAAAGCATGTACGCAACATGGAGTCCAGAAAATATGTTTGTAAGCACTCTCAATCATCAAACCAGCTAGCTTACAAACACGAGCTGAATCTGTCACAACCTGCACAACATTAGAAGGCCCAACCTCCTCTATGGCCTCCCTCAAAATGCCAAACTGAAAATCAGCATCCTTAAGCTTCCCAGAACAATCAATAGCTCGAAGAAAGTATGAACCAGCAGAGCATGTAACAATAACATTAATAAGTGGCCTATGTCGTACATCACTCCACCCATCCATGACAATGGAACAGCCAGTCCTAATCCATGTTTGCCTCATCTCCTCCATCATCATGGTAGCTTTTGAATATTGTTTGTCAAGGAGGGAGGTACGCAATCTATGTTCTCCAGGGGGGGCATAAGAGGATCCAACTGCCAATATTTCTCTCACCATTGTTTTGTAATAGGGTGACCTTGCCAAATGAAATGGAAGAGCATGTGCATAAAAGAATTTGGCCACTGCATCATCAGCTTGCTCACGTTTTTGCACATTCATTAACCCCATGACTGAAGCTTTCTCACTTGCTTTCCTCTTCCCTGTATCACAACTTTCTCCAACTGATACATTGGAAGAGGCTTGAAAATCAGCTAATGGGCGTTTTTTGTTGTGAATGCTAATCATTTGTTCCTCACTTACTCCAGCCAACCTTGCAAATAGAAGTTGCTGCTCCAATGTTATTCCTGTACAAACTGTTGTGACGTTTTGCACACATCGCCCCATTGCAAATGGGGACCCCCCTAATTTTGGCTTTGCTTTTCGGTCGTTTTGTTGTTGTCTCTCTTTTCTGCTATCTGTCTTTCCGGGATTATGCCCGTCTGTGAGCTTAAGCATTAAATTGACCAAGTCTGAAAATTAGGGTTTCATCTTTCCTGGTCAGTCCAAGGTCGAACGAAGTGAATAAATTGAAAATAGAGCCTAACATTGAGGTTAGCATGCTTCCTGCAGGTTCTCAGCAAGTTTTCATCAGATTCTGAGGTACTTACTATTTTTAGTAAGTGTGCAGTTACAGGCAATCGGTCAGCATTTTTGAGATTCCGACTGTCACACAACATTCAGAGTACATCAAGTCACTCGCGTGCAAAATTTGAGCTGAAACAGACAACTTTCTATTTTTAGCAGTCCAGCTTCCGGAGCAAATTTCAAGGCTTAGATGCAGAGTTTTCTTTCGCATGTCTGGAGATTCATTCTGGGTTTTTCGAGACCTTCGTGATGGTATAACATGCAAAACGAGATAATCACTCAGTAAGGAACTTACTATTTTTAGCAGGTGCGTCCCGACAGCCACTTCCCAGCAATTCAAAATCACGAGCTGATCGCAATGCAGTAGAAACGAAGGCAAACAGAGATCATTTGATACGCATGTAGAGCAAATTAGGGTTTCCAACTTCGAGACCTGAAAAGAAGGGTAAAAAGTCAGAATTTTCGAAAACCGGTGTAAACCACTGCGATCAGCATCCTTCAGGCTATCTGCTGGTAAAATTTCAAGTCAAACAGAGCACTTACTATTTATACTAAGTCAATTTGGAAACAGGCTAAAAATAGCAAATCAGGCGCATGCGCTGATGTCAGCAGGCAGGTCACGTGGTGAGGAGCGCCTCATTCAAATTTCAAGTCAATCGGAGCTATGGAGGTATCAGAAGCAAGCAGTTACTATTTATAGTAAATCACCTCCAGAAATGGGCTAAAAATAGCAGGCCAACTAAAAATAGCAGTGTCGACAGGTTAACGAGGTTGCAAGGGGGCAGTGTTTAAAATTTCAAATCATTCCGAGCTTCAGAAGTATGAAAATCATGGGACTTACTATTTATAGCAAAGCATGGAGAAACAGGCAGAAAGAAAGAAAAACGCCTAAGTGTTGAAATATCCTTCACCACCCCTGAAACGTGCCCAAGGAAGAAGAAGCTAGCAGAGGCTGAGAAAATTCTAAGTGATGACTCTTATTCAGTAGCTTACCTCAAATGCGCCCTCATCCAATTGCCAGGTGATAAAAAAATTTCTAAGTTTGAAAGATATCCTCCAGCACAGGTGAAATGCGCCCTCCTCACAAGCTGAGCATGGAAAAATTTTCTAAGGCAAAAGTTCATCCTGCTCCTATGGAAAAATGCGCCCATGCTAAGAAGTTCAATAGGAGAAAGTCAAAAGGTCAAAGTTTTTCATCCTCCTCACCCATCAAAATGTGCCCACCTTGAGGAAGTTGATAGCAAAAAATTTTCTAAGTGTTGAAATATCCTCCACCCCCCAAAATGTGCCCATCCTTCATGCATGCTTGAATGCGCCCAAAAGGGAAGAGGTCAAAGGAGTCAACAGTTTTCATCCTCCTCCTAGGCCTAAATGCGCCCAAAACAGAGCATGTAAAGACAAAAAAGAGGAAGCCCAAAGGTCACATGTTGGGCGTTGTAAATGCTTCATCCTTCATGACACCAAAAATGCGCCCATCTTCTAGCAATCTGAAATGCGCCTAAGGAGAAAGTCAAAAAGGTCAAAGATTTTCATCCTCCACACATAGCAAAATGCGCCCAAGTAAGGGCATGTAAAGACAAACACCCATGCAAAGTAGGTATCCATGCAAAATTAGAAGAAGACAAAGGCGTTGAAAACAATGTAATGACTAAGTCAAAGGTGGCGTTTAAAGTTTATCCTCCTTCAAGTATGAAATGCGCCCAAGTTAGGGAGGAATTGATAAAAAATTTCTAAGTGAGAGTTTCATCCACCACACATAGTGAAATGCGCCCAAATGGGGCCATGTGAGGACAAAAGAAAGGAAGCCGAAAGGTCACCTTCAAGTGGGATATGCGCCTAGGATGATGGAAGTATGAAGTGAAGTATGCTAGGCGTGATAAAGTTAAATTTTCCCCTTCAAAGTGAGAAGTGCGCCTAGATTTGAAAATTGATATTGCTAAGTGGTGAAGTGATAAGTGGTAAGGCGTTGAGAATGTTAAGTGTTGATAATTTTTCCTAAGGCGTTGGAGCTTCAAGTGAAAATATTTTCTAAGGGTGAAGATAACATACAAGGTGGTGAATAAAATAAAGGATGTGCCAGGCGTTGGGATTAAATATCCTCCATGACATATGCCTTTAGGAAAATCTTCTAAGTGAGTCGATAAGATTTTCTCGCCAGAGCTAAATGGAAGAAGTCAAATAAAATTTTCTAAGGCAAATTTTCAAAATGCAAGGTGATTTGAAATTTCTCTAAAGCAAAATATTTTCTTCCTTAGAAAATACGCCTGGACATGAAGATGATAAAATTTTCAGAGGCATGGATGAATTTACCAGTGAAGAAGTTAGCGGATGCCAGCTGCACGGGATCGACAAAAATATTTTCAAGACAGAACAACACAAGATGTTCACGGGGATGAAGAAATGAAATAAATTGTTGAAAGTTATTTTTTTTCCAAGGTACAAAATTGAAGAAAATTAAATGAACCCGTTCGTTGTGCACCCATGGGTTTGACGCGTTCTGAAGGAAATTTTCTTCTGGGTAATAAAGATTATCGATGAGGAGTTGATTTTAAAGTCTTCCACACTTTGCCGAGGCCTTCAAGGTGAATATTTTTGATGGGCACCAGGTTGATGAGTTTTCCTAAGGGAAATTTTAAAATTTTCTAAGGCAAAGTGAAGAAAATGTGTTTTCAAGGTGAAACCCTCCAGACAATGAATTTGAAAGGAACTGCCTAGATGAATTTTCTCAAATTCTTCGTGAAGATAATCTTCCTGAGCCGGAGATGAATGAAATCAAGATTATCAACACTTCAGCTGGTGGGATAAATTTCTTGAAGAAGACGCGGTTGAAGTTAACACTTTCGAAAGATGATGCGTCCTTGAGGATGATGAAATTTGGCTAAGGCATGAAGAATCGGAAGGCAAAAGTTGGCTAGCGAGGGCGATGAACGCTTGGAAGTTAGAGCGTGAAAATTAGGTAAGTAAAATGAATTTATATTATGAAGTGTTCTAATACCCTTCTCCTTGCTTGTTTTGCAGGAGGAACGTCGAGACCAAGCGGTGATGACTTAGAGTGATGAAGCAAGTGATTCAAGATGACATCTCAACCTCAAAGGAAGAAAGTTGCGAAAAATGGCTAAGTGTTGAGACTTAGTATAACTCAAGTGACAAAGAATGGAAGTTCGAGCAAAATTGAAGAACAACGTCAAGAAGAAGATCAAGAGTAGTTGAACTCCAGATTCTATCAAATTTTATTATTTGAGGAGGCAATCTTAGAGACTCTTTTACCCTCCTCCAAGCGATCAACATAATTGGTGATTAGGAGGGCTGAGTGCGAACAACAGAGCAGTGTGAACGCATTTCAAAGCTGGAATCTTCTAGAAGGATGGTGGACATTAATGGCTCATTTATTACCCCACTCTCCTTTATGGCGGTTTTTAGGGCGAATCTTGTTTAGGGCTGAGGTGGCACAATCTGGGCCATCCAGCCGATTGTAATCTGAGCCGTCCGTTGGACTTGGCCAGCTATAAAAGGGGGAGTCCCCCTCATTTGTATCTCATTAGACATAGAAGTAGAAGTTAGACAGTAGAGAGTAGAGGGACGACTTAGAAGTAGCTTAGTATAGATTGATAGTGTAGTTTGAAGAAGAGGGAAAGTTTTCCCTTTGAAAACTTTGTAAGAAATTGTTGTGAACACTCTCTCAATAAAAGAGTTTTTCATTGATGGTGAATTTCGTCTTTGTTGTGAGTAGCTAGCAAGGTTTCTTCGTCCTTCCGATTCAAGTGGTAGCATAAAATAGTTCAAAGTAGTATAATTTTCATTCCATGCAAGTAGATGTTAATTGTGGAATGTGGTCTTCAATTTGAGCAAAGCTTCGTCTATCCATACCACTAGTGGGTTCGCTGATGGTGAGTTCGCCTTGTGTGGTCAACTGGAAACATTGTGGGCCTAACTTCAATCACAGTTTGAATGATGGTATGCGTCGTTGTGATGGTTTGAATGATGGTATGTGTCGTTGTGATGGTATCTTCATGTCAAGTGGCGGTTTGAACATCTTTAGTCATCTCCCTTGAAGATTGCACCGACTCTGTGCAAGCTGTCCGATGCGAGGCAAAGCGAAGTTCGGTTGAAGTTTGCTGAAGTTGAGCTCCATATCCCACGCCTTAGAATAGATTTAGACTCTCTAAACCTTACACCATTTCAATTCAGTATTTTCTGATTAAAATAGGAAACCCGCGCTTCATAGACAAATCTTTCGAGCATTTGAATTCCTTTCTCCGCTGCCGAACAATTCCGTAAGTCCCCCTTGAAATACCAGCAAATCACATCGAGTCAACTGAGCCTATTTGCACTGAAAGAACCTTGGAGTTGAACGCGTGAACTTTCTTGCAATATTAGCATGCGGAATACTTTGATCAAGAGAGAGTAGGGTAGCCGTTGGCGACTTTATTCTGCGTTGGTGCGGTCACGAAAAACACATCAACACAAACTCTAACACCCTTTCCACAGTCACCCACTAGATGGCCTCTAATCCTAGTATAGCTCCCATGGTAATTAGTTTTACAAACATGACAAAACCATTTCCTGCTGCCCCCTGAATTTTTCTTCTTGTTGGTGGTCACATCTGTGGCAAACTGACGCAATGGTTTATTCTTGTTGAAAGGGCCTTTTGCAAACCTTTGAAGAGTGGGTATAGGGCATGCCAAATGGTCTGAAGAAGCATGGGTTGGAATTTCAGAGGTAGAAGAAGGATTTACTGGCATTTCTGGAGCTTCATTTTCACTGTCATTACTGTCAATCTCATGGTCACTGCTACTATTGCTGTTGCTGCTCATTTTGGATGTTTTTTTTTGTTAAAAATCTGTAATTTTGTAAAATTGAAACCAAAAAAGCCAAGGTAAAACAAATCAATGAACAATGACATTAAAAATGAAAATCAGAACTTTAAAATTTAAAATTTAAACAATCAATTAAATTATTAAACTTAAAAATTTAAATCAGCATAAAATTGAAAAAGCCTTATGGCTACTTTTTAATTTTATGCTCAGAATAACAGAGAATGCAAGGGTTTAATAATTTCATTTAAAAAAAATATTGCATTCTCTGATATTCTGAGCATAAAATTAAAAAATAGCCATAGGGCTTTTTTAATTTTATGCTCAGTTAGAATAGAACTTTTTAAACTTTCAATTTTAAAACTTTAAAGTTTAATAATTTCAATAATAAACTACCTAGAGATAAGTGCGCTCAGTAGAAGGAGAATATTTTTTTAATGTCGTAGCAGGAGATGAGTGCCGCTTAGCAGGAGGAGAAGATTAAAAAAATATTAATAATGGTGTCGCCCTTGTTTAGCTGTTGCCTTGTCAATCTGCCATTGTTTGCATCTGAGATGGTCGCGTGTTTGAGACTTTGAGTATATTAATAATGGCGTCGCCCTGTTTAGACGTCGGCGTGTCGCCCTGTTTAAGCCGTCACTGTTTGCATCTGAGAATTGGTCACCTATTTGAGTGAGTCTGATATGGTCGGCGCTGCCTTGAGTCATGTCGTGCGATCAAAAATGCCCTGAGTCATGCCGTGCGATCAAAAATGCCATGAGGAAGTCAATCTTAGGTTAAAGTTTTACTTTTAACTTTTTAATAAATTAATAGTTATAAACTTATAACTTATAAAATATAATATTGTCTTCATAATTTTATTATGATATTTTAATATTTTATATTTATAATGTTATTTTAAAATTATTATATAGAAAATTTAATATATTATAATTTAGCAAACTCCACATTAATAATTATTGATTATTCTATTTTTTGATAAAACTTTAGGCATAAAAAAATATTAAACAAAGGAGAGATGGTGGGCCCCGTGAAAAACATTAAAAAATTGATTTTTTTATTGATTTTTAATTTTTTAGGGTTTTTGCAAAAGGGGGACGGCTAGCTGTCCCCAATGCGTATCGGGGACGGGGGAACGTCCCCCAACTACAAGAAACATTTCCTGGCGTTTCCTAAGAATTTTGCTAATTCGGGGACGTCCCCTTTGCGTCCCCCCGTCCCCGGGACGGCAGGGGACAGGGACAGGGGGTTTTGGGGCAGGGGACGCGTCCCCGTGTAACACAGGTTACAATTGATTCACCACCCACTCTCAGTTGTCTTGTTCATTCAACAATTGGTATCAAAGCAAAGTTCCTTGGTAAAGAGCTTAATTGTTTGAGGTAGATTTGGGATGGTGAACAAGGTTTCTTTGGAATGGCCTAGATTTGATGGCACAATTTGAGACCCTACATATGTCTGAAGATGAAACAATCAAAATCTACATGTTGATAGTTGAGTTGTTGAGGCAATGAGAGGTCTTGGTGCACAAGTCAAAGAATCTAAAGTGGTAAAGAAGGTTTTCAGATCTGCTCCTGATTCTTATATTGAAAAGGTATCTGCTATTGAGGAAATTGCAAATCTTAATACTTATTCTAGAGATCAGATGATTGGTACACTAACTTATTTTGAAATGAGAAAAAGAGGGCTTGAAAAATGGTATAAATGTAGAGACTGATTTCAAGGCAGCCCAAAATTTTGACTCAAACTCGGGACTTGGCAAAAAAAACCTTATATTTACACAAAAAATATAAAAATTAATGCATTTAGACAACATAAAAGCCTAATTTGACTATCAATTTGTCATAATTCAAACATTACACATGTCATATGATCTTCAAACTTTCAGAATTTGAAATTTGATAGTTTCAAATGTATAACATTATAAATTTATAATTGTTTACATATAATGGTATGTTAGAATGAAAAAACAACCAAATACAATCTACATCTTCGTCTTTCCCCTCCTAATGTAACTTTTGATTCTAAAAAATTCTCTTCTCAACTTGTTTCCTTGCTAGGTCAATGTTTGGCTTGGTGGAATGGGCAATTAAGAGCTAAAACTGAAAAAGAAAATGATTTTTTTTACTTAAAATGCTGCTAGGGCGTTTTCCTTGTAGATTGAGAGTTTGAGCTTGGGACCCGAGAGTCCGAGCCCGAGACTCGGTGAGTTTTCGACCAAGACTCGGTCGAGTACTCGGCTCACAAGTCTGGTAGATTCATCTTAGCTGCCCGAAAGACTTCCGAGTTTAGCGAGGTTTGCAGGGCACTTGACATATCTGCAAAGTATGATTTAAATAATATTCACTAACTTTCAAGTGATATGAAAAGAACTAGATTTGAATTAGATCTCCAAATTGAAGTTGGAATAATCAAAACAGCTGAAATATTATTTAAGGCTTCAATTGTTCCTTTTCAAACAGTAGCACTGATCCTTAGAGGTAGTTGAAGGGTCCTACAAGGGCGGCTGGTAAGTATAAACCCAATACCTATATATGTGTTGTGAACCTTCTCTTCTTCAATGTCACCCTTTAAAAGTGTGATTCGCTTTGTTTCTTTTCATATAACTTTGTCTTGTTTTCATAAGACAACTGCCACTTTTTTATCATGGTTGGTTGATGGTTATGCTATGTAAACAATGCAATTTTGACTTTGAGTCAATTTTGAATTGCCTCTTTGTCATTCGGCCTACATAACTAGAACTAGCAGCCATTTTGTATGGATAACCAAAAAACCAGCATTGCAACTCTAGAGCATGCTAACTCAAGAAAAAAAACATAAAAAACAACATTATAATCCTATACTACTTTTAAAAGGTGTAAATAAACATATGCAACATTTTAGAAAAGAAATGAAAAATTGAAAATAATCTCAAAAAAATGAAAAAATCTCAAAATAAACTTACATGATTGATAAATCTTGTAGGTACAGTTATTTATTTCTCTTACATTCAACAAACATGATACAATCCTTTTGTCAATCGTTCACCTTTGAAAAAACAATCAGTAAGTTTCAAGAATGAAAAATGGCAGCTTGTAGGCAAAGAGGGTGTTTTGATCTCTTGTATTTGTCAAATGAATGTTGGTTGAGTCATGTTATGCCAATTAGGTTATTTTAGGTTAGTTTAAGAATTTGAAATGTGTTTCTTTTGTTAAAAATGGTTAAATGTTTTTTTTTTCATTTGGCATGTTCATGGTGGGTACACCTAAGTACAATCAAGGTTTGCCCATAGGGAACCCAGGGTGCCCAAGCAGGACCTTGGATGAACCCAAGCCTGTCTCAGTTATTTACTTAGACCCTGACTGAATCCAGTTTATTTGCAGGCCATATTTTCCAAACCCAACTTCACAACATTAAATGTATCTTCATTGGTTATAATGAATTGTCTAAAGGTTATAGATTGTATAATTCACAAACTAAGGTCATTGTTAGTAGGGATGTGTTTGATGAAGTTATTGATAAAAAATCTACAACATCTACTCTTGAAATAGTTTCACAAGTTGAAGATGTAGATAAGAAAGAAGTTATCAAAAATAATGAAAGACCCTCAAGGAAAACAAAAAACCTCATTGAAGGTAAGGATTGTGATGCTAACTACACCTTGATGACAAGAATAACTAAAGTATGTGCTCTTCAATTGTCTGAAGAAGTTGAAGGCAAAAAAGAATGGGAAAATACAAAATAAGAAGAATATAACTCATGGAATTTGTTGAACTTTTAGAATGAAGAAATCTTGTTGACACTAAATGGTTTGATAAGTCTAAGTTTATATATTTGATGGATATGTTGAAAATTTTGAAGACAGACTTTAGCAAAAGGTTACTCTCAAAAAGAAGGAATTAACTTTAGTGAAACATTTGATCTTGCTGCAAAAATGAGTACATTTAGATTTGTTATTTTGTTGGCTGCTCATTTTGAATGGTTGGTTCATCAAATGGGTGTGAAGATTTCATTTCTCAATGGTGAGTTAGAAAAGGAGATTTAAATGGAACAACCATAGGGATTTGTGAAATTTGATCAAGATCATTTTGTTTGCAGGTTGAAAAAGGCTTTATATGGATTAGTGTATGCATTGAGGGAATGGTATGCCAAGATTGATAAGGACTTGAAAAATGAAGATTTGGTAAACACATAAGAGCTCCTCAAACCTTAATATTTATGTGAAAATTTGTAATGATGGACTTAATTGTGATTCTTTATGTGGATCACATAACAATTTCAAGTAATTGTGTCATGTTGATTTCTGAAAAAAGAGAAGTTGAAGAAGAGCATTTGTGATAGCATTCCATGGGGGATGTGCCCCCCCTTGCTCATGCTCCGCTGCCCCCGCCCCCCCAAAATAAAATGTCACATTTCTTGGACAGGGATGTCCCTAGGATGCAAAACTATCAGAGAGACATTGCCTCGGTGTGCTGCCGCTGTCCCCCCCTCCACCTCCCCCAACTAGTAGAGGGGAAATGCATCTTGGATGCCTTGCAAAAGTAGGAGATGTCTCTAGGGTGCCCCCATGTTGAGGATAGCTGGGGGAAGCTCTGACATCCCTAAAATGGGCAAATGACCAAGGTTTCTTAAGAAACTCTTAAATTGCAAAATAAAAGATCATTAAACTTACAAATTTCAAAAAACCCAAAGTTTTTTAAATCATTTTTAAATAGTTTTGTTGCAGATTCTAGTTGGAGGAAGCTGTTTGAAATCGTGTCCAAAAATCAAACTCAACAAGAGATCGAAAAAGGAACTTATAAGAAAACTAAAAGCATGAGTACTGAGAAAGTGCAAGAAATAGGTGTCTGAGTTAGTTTTCTTAGAATTCATCAGTGCTAATGCTAGTCAACATTATGATGACATATATACACTTGTATTAAGGACAAATACTATTTGTCAATTCCATGTGTTTCCACCAAGTATTAGTACAATTTCCCTTTCTTGTATGTCAAGGAGACCAGGTAGGAAGAGGAATTTTTTTGTTGATTTGTGAGAACAGCCTGCTGTTGAATCCACTCATGGCATTGAAATTCTAGCAACAAATGATTTTTCTTCTTTGTTGCTTCTGTAGCACTCTTGACATCATTAAACACATTCATAACATCATTCTTTCGTACATATGTACTTTTCAGGGATAAAAAATTGCCAATTGCATTCTGACTGACCTTTTCACAATGGTACAATGATCTTTCCCTCCATACTATTTGCTTCTCAATCACTTATGTGAAAGTTACATCCTTCCCATGGTTTACACCTCAAGCAAGCATAGAGACATGATCAGTATCGAGTACTAATGTTGAAAACCAATCTAATTACCTTTTCGATGATTAAATGCCAGCTGTTTGGACATGAAATTGATCATCTGGTTATCTTAACAAAGGTTTTTAAAGTGAACCCATTACGATGGCATACTTTTCCAGGATAAATGTTATCTCACCACATTTAATAGAAGAAAATTAAAAATGAACATATGCTGTTCATAAAGAAGCTGCTACTTCAAAAAAGGTTGGTTGGCTAACTATGCCACATTTGTCCAGTGAGTGGGTGCTATATGGTTATCAAGACATATGGCCGGAAGAATTTCTGGATTTAAAAAAGAAGCTGCTACTTCAATAGCAGTAATAGATAGTTGTGTGGTTGTTATTGAGCACTAATGTTGAAAAACAATCTTATTACCTTCTCAATTATTAAATGCTAGCTGTTTAGAAATGAAGTTGGTCATGTACTGTATTGAATTTAATGTTTGATCTTAGTGAAGGTTTTTGAAGTGAAACTGTTACAATGCCATATACTTTTACAGGATAAAAATTACCTCATCACATTCAATAGGAGGAGGAAACGAGCATATGTTGTTCTTAAAGAAGCTGCTACTTCAGAGGATGTTATGGAAGGGGCTTTTCAGGTAAACCTACAACATGAGTTAAATTTTTTTATTAAGAAACCTAGTCATCAATTCATTTCAATCAGTTTCGACATCGTTTTCAATCTTGCAGGCATATATGCTGTTGCACATTCTGGACAAGGCATCTCAGAAAAGTTGTAAAAGAAGTACCATTGAAAATATTTTTGATCATATTTTGTGTGCTATGGATGCTGAATTGCTGGCAGAAGGTGCTATTGGGTCTGCAATATTCTCAAGTTGCAAGAACTCTTCGGCTCATTATAAAGTCTTCAAGGAAAAGGCTGCAATTCAGGTAAATGCATATTGTGCAAATAGGTTTTCTATATGCATTAAAATCATTTTTAAATCTAATTTTTCCATGGACCTTTGACTTTGCAGGGTTGGACAGTAAGAGATTCCCTTCTTAATCCTGGGGGTGCAAGACTTGAAATTTCTTGTACAAAATAGTTCTGTTTTCTCAGAATCCTTATTTTTAAGAATTTGATTTCATAATACAATGATTTACCTGGTAGAGCAACAACAATAGACTTAATTTTGAGAGATCTTTTATCACCTCTACATATTGAACACTTCGAATTTTTAGCTCATCTGTTAAAATTTCATGTATAAATTCATGCTCAAATGCAATGTCATATCTTGCTTTCACCTAAGAACTCAAATCTTAATGATACGTAATCATAGTACTGACTATTCATCAAAAGAGTAATGGCCTCTTGCGCTAAGTTGGGATTCTGAATAATATATCTTGATCTCAAAAATAGCAGCATATTTAAAATCTTGCAATTTTTCATCAAAGTTCATGAATTTCAAATGATAGATCTGACGATTATTTCCTTAACAGATACGTTGAGATCACATTTGATATGTTCATGGCTCTCATTGAAATAGATGTACATAACAAGTACAACTATAAAGCATCGAGGTTTACAAATCATAATCCAATAAACCATAATGATTTCTTGGGCATCAATATCAAAATATATTACAAAATTTAAATCACATTGTGTCAATGGCAATTGTTGTTTTTGAATATATTAACTTATTTCAGCCTTCGTCATCATGCACATCAAAATGCAAATAAAGAAGATACTTACAAAATATATGGATTGCAACATGGGTTGTGAACAACATAATGCATGCATGCCTCTAACATTGGGTATGTGCATATATTTAAAGAAAACAAAATGATGGTAAGTTAGATGCCGGTTTAAGTATAAGTAGTGAGATGGTTGTATCTGACTGTCAGACCCACACGGTCAGCTTGATGCAGCTCAAGGACGGGGTGCCTTACCAGGCAGCCCACCCTTGCAGCCAAACAATTATAAATTCAAATTCACACATTTTCTACCAGGCAATTGCACTCACACACAATTTATTTAATTCCAAATATTAAATGGACAACTTCAAATTAACATAAACCAATAATCATTTATTTTATTGCTCTTCCAATAATCATTTATTTTATTGCTCTTCCAAGCATCCACAGGCCAAACCAATGCAACACCAAAATCACAAATTTAAACTATGTCCATACCATACATTTGTTGCAGCCAGCTGATGAATATGTTATTTTATTTTAATTTACAACTCAGTCTTCCCTTATTCGGGATTACTCTCAGACCAATTTAGATGAATACAATTAATCTCTGTATTATTTTACCCAATTCACACAATTAAAATCTGCACTTTCTCTATTCTTCACCAAATGCTATGCCTTCCTTCCACTCTTTCTTCTCATTGATAGCAATTTGCTGGTCTTATTTACTTATCTTTTCTATTCCAACGTCCCCTGTGGCCTCCCAGCACCTGTCACAAAAAAAATGGCCTTACAAAAAATGCTTTTATGCTCCTTCCTGGTGGCTCACACCCCTGCAACTCCTCCCTTCCTCTCATAAACGTCCAACACTTTCTCTCCCTCTTAAAAGTCTGCAATAATCATCCAAAGAGTTTTTTTTTTGCTTTGTCTTTCTTCTTCCTATTCCCCACCCCAGTTCCCTTCAACTCTCAGCCAAGAAAAATAAAATTCACAAGTTAATATTAGTTATTTAATTTTATTCTGAGTTTATTGTCACCCCTTTCAATTCCAACACCTATATGCTGGGAAAATAAAAAATAAAGGAATTGCAATTACATTAAATTCCTTTGTCTGGCAAGGAATTGAAATTAAAATATTTAATGCTTAGAAGAGGGTATTGAAATGAAATTTCTTCAATTTTTGTCTGCTCTTCGGTCGCCTGCAACACAAAATTTGCACCAACACCAAAAATAAAAGAATTGAGCAAATTGAGTCAAAATTAAAAAAATATTTTTTTTTGAGTGATGAGGATTGCACTACACTTGGGATGCTCCTGCATTAGACACATTGGGTAAAAAGTTTGTGAGCATAGGGTCACAAAAATGGAGTTGAGTAGGAGGACTACTCTTTCAAGTTGCAAACAACTTGTAGTATGCTTCCATGCTAATTGGTACTTTGCAGATTTTTTTCTTTCTTCTCTTCTTCCAACACCTTGCCAAAATGTTTGCCATATTTCCTTGCCAAATTTTCTCCTCATTGTCACCTCCTTGTGTGGAACTTCTTCCACCATGAGCTAACCTCTCTCTCATGCCATCTTCCTCTCATTCTTCCTCTTGTGGGATTCAACCCACCATGAATCATCCACCTCCAGCTAATGCTTTCTTCATGCTCTCTGTTTGTGGGATCTTTCCCATCATAATCCGACCACCTCCACCAAACTCCACTTTCATCTTCCACCTTTGTGAGAATTAGCCCACCACAATCCATCCCCCTCCAAGAACTTTCTCCCCAATGTTCATTCTTTATTTTACCCATACCAGGAACGATATCTGAATCTTGGAAATTAAAGATTTTCGTCATCCCCATTTTTGCAACATCATCTTCTTCAACCTCTCTTTTGTGCCATACCAATATGATGGTTTTCTCCGGGCTGCACCTCAACCATCAACACCTCCATGCTTTCATTCCCCTCATTTTCAAACTCATATGAATGCAAATTAGCATACACCTCATAATTACAAAAAATGAAATTTACCTCTGTTGCTACAATCTTTTCTCTTCCTTTATGTTCAGCTGCAATACTTCCATCTTCATCACTCATTGTCATCTCCATCTTTGTGTCCTCCAAAGGACCCACTATTGCTACAACCAGTTCCTTTTCCTCAAGGTTTATACCTTCACTTGGCTCCTCAATCGTTGCTGCAAATTTTATTTTGCTCCCTCTTTCTATGCTCTTAACAAATCATGTTCTTCTCGCTTCACTCCTCTTCGTCATTCTTTTGCACAAGGATTACTTCAAGCCTCCTTGTTGCTACGCTTCCTCCATCACCATCCACCTTCATCAACATGTCCTCCAAAGGACAAATTTTTGTTGCACTTCTTGCTTCCTCTCCACAATTGCAACTTGCACACTTGTGTGGGCTGCTCCCGCATGTTCACCTCTCCATTAAACCTCTGTCAAAGGGCTGCAACATTCATTATTTTCAACT
>VDFB02297054.1:0-39868 GCA_007258455.2 Sequoia sempervirens | reverse complement strand
CGTAATCATAGTACTAACTATTCATCAAAAGAGTAATGGCCTCTTGCGCTAAGTTGGGATTCTGAATAATATATCTTGATCTCAAAAATAGCAGCATATTTAAAATCTTGCAATTTTTCATCAAAGTTCATGAATTTCAAATGATAGATCTGACGATTATTTCCTTAACAGATACGTTGAGATCACATTTGATATGTTCATGGCTCTCATTGAAATAGATGTACATAACAAGTACAACTATAAAGCATCGAGGTTTACAAATCATAATCCAATAAACCATAATGATTTCTTGGGCATCAATATCAAAATATATTACAAAATTTAAATCACATTGTGTCAATGGCAATTGTTGTTTTTGAATATATTAACTTATTTCAGCCTTCGTCATCATGCACATCAAAATGCAAATAAAGAAGATACTTACAAAATATATGGATTGCAACATGGGTTGTGAACAACATAATGCATGCATGCCTCTAACATTGGGTATGTGCATATATTTAAAGAAAACAAAATGATGGTAAGTTAGATGCCGGTTTAAGTATAAGTAGTGAGATGGTTGTATCTGACTGTCAGACCCACACGGTCAGCTTGATGCAGCTCAAGGACGGGGTGCCTTACCAGGCAGCCCACCCTTGCAGCCAAACAATTATAAATTCAAATTCACACATTTTCTACCAGGCAATTGCACTCACACACAATTTATTTAATTCCAAATATTAAATGGACAACTTCAAATTAACATAAACCAATAATCATTTATTTTATTGCTCTTCCAAGCATCCACAGGCCAAACCAATGCAACACCAAAATCACAAATTTAAACTATGTCCATACCATACATTTGTTGCAGCCAGCTGATGAATATGTTATTTTATTTTAATTTACAACTCAGTCTTCCCTTATTCGGGATTACTCTCAGACCAATTTAGATGAATACAATTAATCTCTGTATTATTTTACCCAATTCACACAATTAAAATCTGCACTTTCTCTATTCTTCACCAAATGCTATGCCTTCCTTCCACTCTTTCTTCTCATTGATAGCAATTTGCTGGTCTTATTTACTTATCTTTTCTATTCCAACGTCCCCTGTGGCCTCCCAGCACCTGTCACAAAAAAAATGGCCTTACAAAAAATGCTTTTATGCTCCTTCCTGGTGGCTCACACCCCTGCAACTCCTCCCTTCCTCTCATAAACGTCCAACACTTTCTCTCCCTCTTAAAAGTCTGCAATAATCATCCAAAGAGTTTTTTTTTTGCTTTGTCTTTCTTCTTCCTATTCCCCACCCCAGTTCCCTTCAACTCTCAGCCAAGAAAAATAAAATTCACAAGTTAATATTAGTTATTTAATTTTATTCTGAGTTTATTGTCACCCCTTTCAATTCCAACACCTATATGCTGGGAAAATAAAAAATAAAGGAATTGCAATTACATTAAATTCCTTTGTCTGGCAAGGAATTGAAATTAAAATATTTAATGCTTAGAAGAGGGTATTGAAATGAAATTTCTTCAATTTTTGTCTGCTCTTCGGTCGCCTGCAACACAAAATTTGCACCAACACCAAAAATAAAAGAATTGAGCAAATTGAGTCAAAATTAAAAAAATATTTTTTTTTGAGTGATGAGGATTGCACTACACTTGGGATGCTCCTGCATTAGACACATTGGGTAAAAAGTTTGTGAGCATAGGGTCACAAAAATGGAGTTGAGTAGGAGGACTACTCTTTCAAGTTGCAAACAACTTGTAGTATGCTTCCATGCTAATTGGTACTTTGCAGATTTTTTTCTTTCTTCTCTTCTTCCAACACCTTGCCAAAATGTTTGCCATATTTCCTTGCCAAATTTTCTCCTCATTGTCACCTCCTTGTGTGGAACTTCTTCCACCATGAGCTAACCTCTCTCTCATGCCATCTTCCTCTCATTCTTCCTCTTGTGGGATTCAACCCACCATGAATCATCCACCTCCAGCTAATGCTTTCTTCATGCTCTCTGTTTGTGGGATCTTTCCCATCATAATCCGACCACCTCCACCAAACTCCACTTTCATCTTCCACCTTTGTGAGAATTAGCCCACCACAATCCATCCCCCTCCAAGAACTTTCTCCCCAATGTTCATTCTTTATTTTACCCATACCAGGAACGATATCTGAATCTTGGAAATTAAAGATTTTCGTCATCCCCATTTTTGCAACATCATCTTCTTCAACCTCTCTTTTGTGCCATACCAATATGATGGTTTTCTCCGGGCTGCACCTCAACCATCAACACCTCCATGCTTTCATTCCCCTCATTTTCAAACTCATATGAATGCAAATTAGCATACACCTCATAATTACAAAAAATGAAATTTACCTCTGTTGCTACAATCTTTTCTCTTCCTTTATGTTCAGCTGCAATACTTCCATCTTCATCACTCATTGTCATCTCCATCTTTGTGTCCTCCAAAGGACCCACTATTGCTACAACCAGTTCCTTTTCCTCAAGGTTTATACCTTCACTTGGCTCCTCAATCGTTGCTGCAAATTTTATTTTGCTCCCTCTTTCTATGCTCTTAACAAATCATGTTCTTCTCGCTTCACTCCTCTTCGTCATTCTTTTGCACAAGGATTACTTCAAGCCTCCTTGTTGCTACGCTTCCTCCATCACCATCCACCTTCATCAACATGTCCTCCAAAGGACAAATTTTTGTTGCACTTCTTGCTTCCTCTCCACAATTGCAACTTGCACACTTGTGTGGGCTGCTCCCGCATGTTCACCTCTCCATTAAACCTCTGTCAAAGGGCTGCAACATTCATTATTTTCAACTTGTCCATCCTTTTCCCAAAGGACTTCCATGTCACTAGGTTCTCTCAATTCTTCACAACCACTCCAATTCTCATATTTTTCTTCAAAATAACAATCTATCCTCTATGTGCCTTTCAACTTTACTTATTTCAGCCTCCATTAAACCACTTGCACGTGGTTCTTTCTCATACTTTCGTTCATCCCTTTCAACTCCTTCGTTTTGCCCACCTTCAAGGGCATCCAACCTTTCATGGAGTTTCAACACCTCTTCATAAATAATATGTGAAAATCCTCTTTTTTGTTGCTCCATAAACAAAAGTCTTACGGGGCTCTTCATGACCCATCTCGCCTTCTTCTTGGAAGGCATCCTTTCACTCTCTCAATCTACAACTTTTGCAACTTGCATACACATAATTTATAAAGTCAATGCTCCGTAGAATTGTAGGTACTCCTTGCAACAAAAATTCACACTCACCATCCTCTACCCAATCAAGACTCTGGAAGATGCTTCTCTAAGATTTACTCTACCCACTTTTCCTTAGTGAAGGAAGTTTATGCACCTTTTACCCAACTTTATCTCACTGGAGGACAACCAACTATTTCACACAATATTTAAATCTGCAGCTGCAAAGTCAAACATACACACTCTATCCTCTTCAACTTTTCTTCAATTTTATAACTTTTTACAAGCTTCACCTTCTTTTTATCTCCTCAATGAACCTTTTACCAGACTTTGATACCAATTGATGCAACTCAAGGACGGGATGCCTTACCAGGCAGCCCACCCTAGTAGCCAAACAATTATAAATTCAAATTCACACATTTTCTACCAGACAACTATACTCACACTCAATTTATTTAATTCCAAAACATTAAATGAGCAGCTTCAAATTAACATAAACCAATAATCATTTATTTTATTGCTCTTCCAAGCATCCACAGGCCAAACCAATGTAACACCAAAATTACAAATTTAAACTATGTCCATACCATACATTTGTTGCAGCCAACTGAGGAATATGAATTCTATTTTATTTTAATTTACAACTCGGTCTTCCCTTATTTGGGAATTACTCTCAGACCAATTTAGATGAATACAATTAATCTCTATTATTTTAACCAATTCACACAATTAAAATTTGCACTTTCTCTATTTTTCACCAAATGTTATGCCCTTCTTCGACTCTTTATTCTCATTGGTAGCAATTTCTTGGTCTTATTTACTCATCTTATCTATTCCAATGTCCCTTGTGGCCTCCCAACACATGTCACAAAAAAAAAGGCCTTAAAAAAAATGTTTTTATGCTCCTTCCTAGTGGTTCACACCCTTGCAACTCCTCCCTTCCTCTCAAAAATGTCCATCACTTTCTCTCCCTCTAAAAAATCTGCAATAATCATCCAAAGAGACTTTTTTTTTTGCTTTGTCTTTCTCCTTCCTATTCCCCACGCCAGTTCCCTTCAACTCCTAACCAAGAAAAATAAATTTCACAAGGTAATATGAATTATTTTATTTTATTTTGAGTTTATTGTCACCCCTTTCAATTCCAACACCCATATGCTGGGAAAATAAGAAATAAAGGAATTGCAAACAATAAATTCCTTTGTCTTCATTGCCTAGCAATGAATTGAAATTAAAATATTTAATTCTTAGAAGGGGGTATTGAAATGAAATTTCTTCAATTTTTGTCTGCTCTCCGGTCATTTGCAACACAAAATTTACACCAACACCAAAAGTAAAAAGAATTGAGCAAACTAAGACAAAAGTATTATTATTATTTTTGGGTGATGAGGATTGCTCTACACCTAGGATGCTCCTGCATCACAGCTTTAAGGACTCTCCCAAGCATGCTCATGTTGGCCTATTATTGACAGTTGTTCCTTGAAGTTTCATTTAAAGGGGGGATTAAAAGCATTTTTCATCATTATTTTCTAAAGAAGAGAAATAACATCAGCTATGTTGGATGGACCAACTTGAGAGTAAATTTGGATTAATACATAGAGGCATTACATATGCAATCACCTTCTAGGGTAACTTTTTCCCAACCACCCTAATACATTTTCTTTTTATATAGTAAATTGGAAAATTGATGTGATTATATTTCCAAAGTAGGAGGCAATCTCGATGGCTCCTTATGAGGATGGAGGGTCTCATCAACCCTAGATTGTCATGACATTTATGGCCAAATGGTAACCATGTCAAATAAGACTTTTATGTTGACAGTCTTCACATTCCTAAACTATGTTGTGGATAAAGGGGAATGCAATAATGGTGTAAGAGGAAGCTAGCAACACAATGAACAAAAGCATCACAAATTTAGGGTGACAAATGATCTTAAGTGAGCCATGATTTTTGAAATTGCATTTCTAATGTCTCACAAAAAACATCAATGATCACAAAATGTGGACCATCTTGTTAATCCTCTAATCCCACTTGTGGACAATTATTTATGAATGAGCAATTATTTTTGCCACAAATATAAGTTGTTAGTTTCGAAAGAGATGTTGACAAACAAACTATTATGTGATATTTTATTAGGATTTAATTGTGTACTTTTTGTGTCAAACTCATTGACTCATAATTCATGAATAGTGGTTCACAATAACCCATTTCACATAAGCATAACTGGTCATTTAGCACTCATTGCATTGTTGGTACACAAATTTGCTACCCTAAAAGGTTGTGTTTAATAAGATCTAGAGCCAAAAGTGAAGTCATTCTTGCCACCTCAATGTCAACTATGTATCTTTCCTATCAAAGTAGTTAAGTCCTTAGGTGTTGCTCTATCATGGTTTACTAATGATGTATGTAGGCCGGTTGTCACAAAGATTTTCAAGGTACAAATCTTGAAAGAGGCTTCAACTCTAGTATCAATAGAGAAAAGAAGTGGTGAAGTTCAAACAAGACCATGGTGGCAGATACCAGGCACGAGTAGGAATGATAGAGCCTAAGACAAATCTTCTCTAATACATTGAAACAAAATCATATATGAGGATCATCTTCCAAGCATAAAGTTGTCACTTTAGAGGGTCCATATTCAAGACATACAATTTCATTGAAGTCTAGAGACCAAACTTTTTTATTTTTAGGGAAAATAATTGTTTTTTCAACTTGTTTTGGATTGAGGAGCTAAGCATGAAAATCACACCTTTCTATTTTTAGGAAGTCATGTTTTTGCTTTAGAGACTATTTGTTGGATGAAAAGCAATAGATGGAAATGGCAAAAGGTGAACAATAGAAATTCAAGCTTCACTGAGTGAAAATGGTTTCAAGAGGCAATAAAATGGTGAAAAACTCATTGAAGTTAGAAATTTTATGGTGTAGTGTTCAAGAACAAAAAAATGGAGCAGTTTTAATAAAAAGATCTCAATTTTTTTCTAAAATCATTTGAATTTTTTTCAAAAAGCATCCAAGCACCCATGCCTAGTTCATTGTTGATGTTCACATAAGAAAATCCTTGATAAAATTCATTAAAAAAAAAACAATTGGATGCCTTAGTTCTTTTGGACATAAATGACATGTTTTTCTTGCCAAAACGAAGACAAAAATAAAGAAAAATTGACATCCAAGGTAGTGCATACATCAAGTGAAGATTGGAAAGAAAATAAAGTGAAATAAAAGAGAAAACACATTGAATATGTGCTCTTCATTCAAAGAGATGCCCAAGCTAAGATTGAAGATCAATTAAAACAAATTAAAGACAATCAAAATATCATAACCCTTGATTCAAATGGATGCTCAAGATGAGGAGCATAAATAGAAAGACATTAATATTTTATATTATTTTTAGAGGATAATAGAAGTACTTTTGAAGAAATTATTTTTACTATTTTTGAAGCTTAAAAAAGGTGTAACTAGAAAACTATAAGTATATGTTATTTACACATACAATGTAATGGGAGTTCATGTTAGACTTATGCTATATAAATTGTCATTCAAGTTTGAGATCGACTAAATTGCTAAGTGTATGCGTAAAGAATGTAAAGTTTAATTTTTCCTATGTTGCTAAAATTTCCATTTAAGTCCAAGCCCAAGTATTATAATCATTCAAGGAAGAATGCAATTAATAAGATCCATTTAACTTTATATGACATTAGTGTTTGAATCTATGAAGTTTGTGGTAATTAATTTCCTTCATCCTTTCTTCTTCTAAGTACTGTTATTTCCATGTTTTATGTTGTTCTCAAGATCAAATTAATTGTTGATACAAATCCAACAATCCTTGTTTTAATTCTTGCATAGTATTCTTGTTTACATTTTAAGTATCATAAATTGAGAAAATGATTGGTGAAAATAAGAATTCTTCAAAGTCTTGTGCTCTAAGATATAATATCAAAATAGATAGGTCAAGTTTATTTATTCATTTCATCTTTATACAAAAAACCCAAAAAATAGATTATATAGTTTTCATATTAGTAGATTTTTTTATTTGTTTTAGAATTTAGAGTCACCCATCATAGTACTAGTTTGACTCAATCATGTTTGACCATGGAGTTTCCCCCAAGGTCAACCCCACTTAGTTTGTTGTCCCATTTGGAAAACCTTTAGCAAGTTTTGTGCCTTATGAACCATTTGTATAGAGCTCCTTTAGCTTGTCCTTCCAACATATAGTGTTAGGTGAAAGGGTGGTGACAATAGGTACCTATCCATTGTTGACTATATTTCAAATTTGATTGCTTAGGATTTTGTAATTGATTGAAGTGTCTTAAGGTATGATGGTAAGAAAAAATCAATATAGATGAAAAGTTTCATCTAGGTCTTCTTCATATAATCCTTTTTGGTAAGATGATCAATTCATTGTTTAGGAGAAAGGATAAGAGATGTTCAAGTGGATTATGACATGATATGTATTCTCTTTGTTTTTGGCCTAGAGGATGAAGTGGATGTGTCCCTTCACCATGCAAGAATGTGATCAACTTCAATAGCTCTTAAGACTGACTTAGAAAGGGAGTTGCAATTTGTGAATAGTAGTTTTTCTTGAATCTTTGGTAAGAGGCTCCCAAAGAAGATGGGTTGCACTATAGAACTATGAGGTTGGAAGTCCATGTGGATAAGCAATGAAAATAAGTGAGTTGTGAACTCACGTATAGTTTACAATGTGTAATTTGTAATAAAGAGACTTTGGACTCTATGTTGAGTTGGAAGTGGAAATTAAAGGCATGTATAAGATTGACAAAGGTATGAATGGGCTAAGTGGAAGAATGTAGAATCAATCAAATACATTTTTTTCAATGTAGTAGAGAATTTCTTGTGAGGATAGCATCATTAGTAGTAATAGTTGTCAACATAGCATAAAAGTGTCAAACATGATTGATGGGATCCACATGTACATTATATTTATCAAATTGTTTCAAAGTCATGTGACTAGGGGATTGGTGTTTAAGGATGTTGAATGTTAGAGGGGATTTTATCTATCCAATTGATTAACATGGGGAAAGGAGTGAGGTTTTATAGCTACACTTCTAACTCCTTAATTTTGGTATAAGTTTATGTTCAATTAGGAGTAGGGTAAACTTCACATGGATGTATAATGTCATGGTGAGAGTGAAATTGTAGCATATGCATGACCAAGTAGGTTATACAAGGGAATATAAGAGATAGGGAGTTGATGAGTAGGAAACATGGGTGGAGGTGACAATCATAGGGGTATATGATTTCTTTTGTAGTGTGGGGGTTTTAAGTAATGGTTCATGTGATAACATGAGCATGAAAGATGAGGGAAGGGAAATATAACATGGGGGTAAGTTTAGAATTCTGCGAGAGTATTTTGGTGGGTCATATGACATGAGAGGTATGGATAATGACTAAGGAAGCTTCAATTAATGATATGGTGTGTTTATAAGAGGAGGCTTATTGGTGGGACTATGGGAATCATCAAGAGGTTAGTTTTGTGGAGCATATACAAAAATTGTGATAGGGAATGGTGGGGAAAAATATTTGTCATCCTTTAAGGGAGAAAAGACAAATAATGAAGAAATAGAGGGAGAGGGATGTGATAATCCAAGGAAGTCACAATCTACATCCTCACTAGGAGAACACTCACTAAAGGAATCACATGTTATGGCATTGAAAGGAATAACATAATCTATGGGTGAGGGGTGAGATAAGGAAAAATAGAATTAGGGTATAGATTGTAGAATATGGTATAGAAAGAGTGGCTTGTAAGAGAAGAAAAACATAGTCATAGTAGGTGAGTAAAAAGGATTTTGTTTTGGAGGGTGAATGGTAGTGAGAGCTTGGCACTTGGTTGAGAAGTAGTCATGAAAATACTTGGGATCAACAAAGGTAACAAAAATAGGAGGGAAGGGATAACAAGGGAACTAATGATGGCTTAAAATAAGACAATAATGATATGATTAGAATGATGACAAGGAAAGAGATTAAAATCATGAAGATAGTAGAGATGAGAAGAGAGAAATAAAACACACAAAGTAAAAAAAAGACAAGTGACGACTAAATGTAAAAGTAACTTGAACTAACAAGTGTGATAAACTACCCTACTAAGAGTGATGCATATACTATTTTAACTTATTGAATTTAAATAAAAATTAATAGGAACTTTCACATTCAATTCTAAAGCTTGTTACTTTAGGTTTTCTATTTTCCTTATGTCTGGGATATTTCTTTTTTCCTACACATATTATTAAGCTTTCTTAAGTTATTTAGGCATGGTTATCATGAGAACACGTCATAATCCATTAGTTACATGTATTACTCTCACCCACCTTTGGGTAGTTAAGTCTCACACCTTTTGAATTTTTATGCCACTTCTCATAACCATTTGTTTGTCTTCATCTAAATAGGTGCAACCATGTAATCAACATTTACCAAGTAGGTAAAACTCCCACTTATTTTGGATAGTTGGAGAACCTATACCTCTTAGATGTATGTGCCCTTATTTGTGTTATATATATAGCACTCACCACTTTTCTTAGTTAGAAATAGTAATGTGATCTTTGCCTATACTCTATTGTATTTTGTCTCTTAAATTCTCTTTTTTTGAGATTTTCTCTCTATTTTTCTATTTTGATCTTTGATCATTTGTCAACTAGAGTTTGTGTGATCTACAACTGCCAATAGATCTTAGCTTAGATTCTCATTTATCATAGAATTTGAAATGGTATTGGAGTTGAGTTGTTTGTGTTAGATTTGTGAAAAAAACACACAAGGCAAGATCAAACAAATGAGAACACCTTCCACACACAAGAGTTACAAATAATGATTTGCTATTTCCTCAAAAATAAAGAACTTATAGAATAATGAGCCCGGTTAGAGTTACAATGAAGGAGAGTTCTTATAAGAACATACCCTAAATGAGAAGGGTATTATATCGTGACAAGTGTCATTATCACATGTGATGAGACAAAATGATCTAATAATAGCTCAAACTAATAAAAGAAAAAACACTCATAATTTTAGCCTAAGTGCATAAAGTGAAATTAGCTTAATAATCAATTAAAGATTAATTAATTATTAGCTAATAAATGATTACTCTAACATCCCCCCTTAAGTGAAAACTTAGGGAGTAGCTAAACACCCTAAAAAATGAATGCATAAAAAGCAATGAATGCATGAATGGTCTTGGCAACAAGGTTTGTTGACGTACCCATGTACAACCAAAGAAATCTAGTCTCTCACAACTAGAGAAAAAGGAGAAAATATCATGGAAAAAAATCCTCTCCAAAAGAGAGAAAGACAAATGAAGGACTAAGAAGCCTCCAAAATAGTTTCCCAAAAAATAGGAACTTGAAGAGCATTGTTGAAGCACAAAGAAACTATAGGTGATTGTCGAAGTATGACTGCTATAGTGTTGAAATGAAGAAGCTCCTCTAAAAATAGATGATGATTAGGATCAAGAATACACGAATATGCATGAGTTCCCCCAACAACACTATTCGAATAATGATCAGATGGAAAACAAAGAAAAACATCTGACAATCAAAGATACAAATGACTCATGAATCTATGTGAGTGACTCCAATGACCCTACTCAACCATGCAAGATGCAAGTAAAAAATATAGGTGCCAATAGGTTGAAGAGCACTAATCAAGTGAAAATAGGTCATGTCTAGAAATAGGAATGCAAGAGTGTTCATATGGTAAGTGCTCCATCTCACCGAAATGCATGGGTAACCAACTGTTGCATCCGCCTAGTACATAGGAACAAAAACTAAATACATAGATCAATCTTAAACAAAACCAAGGAAGCATTAGCACAAATAATAGAAACCTCCCCATAATGTTGAAAAGGGAGAGTCATGATAGGTTCACTAAAATTGTGTGTCACCAGGAATTGTATGAAGGAGAACCAAGAACATCTCAAAACACACAAAAAATACCTGCACTGAAAATGGTGTGCAAATAAGAAACACATGCATGAGACAAGAATCACTATGATTCAATGTGGAAGGAACACTCACTTGATAAAGGTGTGATGGAAAAAAAAGGTACTACATAGCCCCCCATGACACTTTATAACATAGTGTGAGTACAAAAGACACAACAAGATGTGCAAAATCCCCCAAAAAATATATACAACAATGGAAATTTATCTTAGTGTGTAGATAAAAACAATAAAGTGCTTACAAAACATGTCTATAATGCCCAAATAGGAAAAAATGTTAGAATTACATGTAGAATAGCCAAAAACAAGTCATCCCACACAAACAAAAAGTTTCCAAGAGTTAAACATTCAAGTAATTCACCAGAATGTGAAAACACAAAAAAAAAGTACTAGGAGAAAAATATAGAAAAAGTGCATAGATAGCTATGAGGAGCTCCAGAAGAAATTTCCAACACCCCAAGAATTATTGAAAATAGAGAAAATGATCAAATTTAAGAGCTTAGGAGTGGAAATATAATATCTGACTTTGACAAGCTATAGAATGCACCAAAAACAAAATAACGTGATAAGACCCACACCATTGAAAAGTGTGTGAAACTACTTTTTTAACGATATCTCATTCACCCAATTTCAATGTTGTACACCCATGTTATGGCCAAAAGAAAAAAAAACTCCTTTAGGGCACAAAGGGGTCTAGGAGGGGGCCTTTCCTGCATCCATATCATTGATGTCAGCATGTTGCAAGAAAAATATTTTGAGGAATATTCTTCTCTTCCCAAAAAAAAATAATCTAGCCTTAGAAAACCAAAATGGCTAGAAAATTCTTGAAGATGCCCTCTATCAGAAAGTCATGTCATCACCAAATTTTAGAAAAAGTAATGCCGAAAAAAATTGAACATGATAGAAGAGTTGATTTTTTGCACTACCAGCTAATGGTTGAGCCATCAGGGGGCGTCACGTACGGTGACACTTTATATAGAGCATGAGACACTATGTATAACACTTGCGGTATATATAGCACACTTTTTTAAATACATATTTAATTTACTTTTAAATCCGTTGTATGTATTGCCTGTATAAGGATTGTATAGGACCTTGTATAATTTTTTTTTGCCTCAAAAGCTGGACCATTAGTTAAAAAGGGAAAATTTATAGTCAAAATTCATCTTTTCGGCCTCCTAAATGGAATGGTGAGGTTCATATATGCTATCTTGTTCCTATGTTACATGTTAATATTTAAATGAAGTTCTCTTCCCGAGTTGATGTTGAAGTGTATACTACTCATAACAAGAAAATAAATCAATACCAACCTTCAAAAATACTTAAAGAATCCATCAATATTCAAAAGAAGTATAAAATCCAAAATAAATAAAAATTGCTCTTAAGATGGACTACATGACCAAATCTAATCACAATAAAAGGAGTGAGATGTACTACTACACTAGGATTATCCAAAATCCATAGTGAGTTAGAGAACATGTTTAAGAAAAAAATAAGTTTTATGTAATGAAATAACTTGCACAATAGAGGATTATGATAGAAAATATGCTTCAAATATTTGATAATAATTGAGAATAACAAGCCACTTTGAGGGGACAAACCTCCAAATATCTCCAATGAGAACACAATTCACAATATGATGATGAAATAAGACTCACAACCTCCTATATATACCTTATTTATGCCTAGGATATCACCCAGACCAACTTAGATAACCCTATATAAGCCCTAGGTTGACCTAATTAACTAAATGACAATATAATAATGATAATATGACTTAATTAGGAGTTAAGATAGCCACAAGATAATTATTCATAACCTGATATACTCTAATATTAAGGGCATAACATACTCCCCTCTTCAAAGAAGTATTGTCCTCAATGCTAAACAATTTTGGATGCTTCTGAATGAACTCCTCATCCTCCTATGTGGCATCTTCAATTGGTAAATTCTTCCATTGGATGAGATACTGAGTGAGTGTTCTAGTCCTTAGCTTCCTTGTACATTTCTAAAGAATAAACTCTAGTTCCAATATGATTCTTCCTTCTTCATTGAGTTTCGATAATATTGTCTGAGTAGGGATATTATTCCCAATCACCTTCTTCAAACAAGAAACATGAAAAAATGGATGTATCTTTGTTGTTGATGACAATTTAAGCTTGTAGGAAACACTACCTATCTTCTACATGATTTCATATGGGCCATAATATTTTGGAGACAACTTTTTATTCTTTGACTATTGCTTAAGTGATATTTGCTTGTAAGGTTGCAATCTCAAGAAAACCCAATCCCCAACTTCAAAACTTTTTTCACTACAATGTTGGTCCGCCTGATGATTCATTTAATTTTGTGTCATGGATAGATTCTCTTTAAGTCTTGAAATTACTTGTTGTTGATGAAGTGTGTGGTTCTCCATGACTTGAATTCTTAGTGATACCTTCAATGATGATGTGATGGAAGGAGGATGATATCTATACAATTCCATAAATGGAGACATCTTTTATAAACTATGGAATGAAGTGTTATACCACCATTTTTCTAGTGGTAGCCAATCTACCTATTGAGACTGTTTATATGAAGTGAAACAACATAGATATCCTTCCAAACACTTATTAACAACCTCAGTTTTCCCATCAGATTGAGGATGGTATGAAGAACTATGCGCCAATTGAGTACCCAAACATTTGAATAAATCTGTCCAAAAGTTACTTATAAATATATGATCACAATCACTAAAAATAACCTTAGGTATACCATATAGCTTTTGAATATTCTCTAAAAATGCTTTTTCCATTGTACTTGATGTAAAAGGATGTGATAATACAATAAAATCTGCATATTTAGTGAGGCAATCCACTATTGTTATGATGGCATTCTTACCATTAGATCTTGGAAGCCCTATGATGAAGTCCATGAAGACCGCTTCCCAACATTGGCTAGGAATAACTAAGGGTTGCAAGAGACTGGGTATCTTAATTGTCTCCCCTTTATTTCTTTGACAAACCAAATATTCAGCCACAAATTTTTGAACATCCCCTTTTATCCCTTCCCAAAAGAAGTCTTTCTTGACCTAATGACATGTCTTCAAAATACTGAATTACCACCCATTGGAGACTCATGAAGCTCTATGAGAATATTTTGTTTGAGAGGAATTATTGCAAAGATACAATCACTCTTTATGCCAAAAATTATCTCCCTTCCAAGAAAACTTATTTAAACTACTAGGATCACTCTGTAATTATTGAATGAGATTACTCGTAGCAACATCATTCTACCACTCTGCTTTGGCTTCTACTACCCAATCTACTTGTAATATTGAGAGAGCACACAATAAAGCTTCATCCTTCTCATCCTTCCTCAACAATGCATCTACTACAAAATTTCCTTCCCTTTCTTATATACAATCTCAAAATCATATCCCAACATCATATTAAGCCATTTTTGTTGTTCTTCAGAAGATAATCTTTGTTCCAAAAATATTTTAGGCTATCATGATCTATCTGAACCTTCAAGTGTCTACCCATTATATAAGGCCTCCATTGTTTATTTTCTTGAAGAATAGCCAACATTTCCTTCTCATAAATAGGTTTGAGTCAAGATTCTTACCATTTAATTGATGATTCTCAAAAGCAATGGGCTGACCCTCCTACATGAGAACAACACCTATACTATTTCCTGAAGCATCACATTCCACAATAAAATCCTTGGTGAAATTCAGAGTGGCAAGCATTGGAGTTTTACACATAGCCTCCTTCAACATTTTAAATGTATTAGCGGATTCGTTCTAGTGAAAAGAGTCCTTCAATAAAGCTATGAGGGGTTTTGCTATATGGCCATAATTCTTCACAAACCTTCTATAGTATCCAATCAATCCCAAGAAACCCCTCAAATTCTTAATGATTTTGAGAATAGGCCATTCCATGATAGCCCTAATTTTGTTGGGATCCACCTTTACTCCATGTGAAACTATGTGTCCCAAATACACCATCTCATTGAGATAAAAAGCACGCTTGGATGGCTTAGCATAGAGTTTATGATCTTTGAGAACTTGTAATACTTGATCTACATGTTGCAAGTGTTCTTCCCATGTCTTGCTATAAATCAATATATCATCAAAGAACACTAATACAAACGTCCTCAAAAATTTCTTATAAAAGGAATTCATCAAAATTTGAAGTGTAGATGGTGCATTGGTAAGACCAAATGACATCACCAAAAACTCATAATGACCCTCACAAGTCCTAAATGTTGTCCTACAAATATCTTCTTCCTTAATTTGAATTTGGTGATAACCTGATCTAAGATATAACTATGTAAAATACATGACTCCATTCAATTCATCTAGCAAATCATCAATAACTAGAATAGGAAATTTATCTTTGATGATGTACATGTTGAGAAATCTATAGTCTGGGAACATGCACCAAGTTTCATCCTTCTTCTGCACCATCACCATGGGTGAGAAGTAAGAACTTTGGCTATGCCCGAGAATTCCTGCCTCTAACATCTCCTCAACAATCTTTTCTATCTCACTTTTCTATATATGTGGGTACCTATAAGGCATATTGTTGGGTGGCTAGTTCCTTGGAACTAGTTGTATGGCATGATCATGGTCCCTCTTAGGAGGAAGTTCTTTAGGCATGTCTTCAAAAACCATTGAGTGATAATCAATTATTTATTATAAATCTGCATGGGTGGGAGCATTAGATTGAGACACTTCTAATGAACATAATTGGGTAACGAATCCTTCAACTTTTGCATTTTATGAGAGCTTACCATTTGTGGGAATTTTCCTTCAACCCTCTTAGCTCTACTATAGTTCCTTCTGATTGAAATCTCATGAATAATTCTTGGAAGCTCATCTCAATTGTTCCCAAATTAGTAAGCCATTGCACTCCCAAAATAATATTTTTTGCACCCATGTAGATAACATACATTGGGCTATAATCATTGCGCAGAGGCAGAGACTGCATTCATAAGTGTTAGATTTGCAATCAGTAAGGGCTACTCCAAATTATGGGTTGAAGGCGACTCTTTGAACATAATAAATTATCTGTGTGGCACCCATCCTCCGAGTTGGAATGTTGATCAGCTCATTAAGGATACGATAATCATGTTACGATCTTGTGAGGAGACCTGCATCTCTCACGTTTACTAAGAAGGAAACTCAGTGGAAGATTTTTTTGCCAACGAGGTTGTCAGGTTAAATGATTTTTCGTTCATGGGAGGAGGGATCAATCCTTCCCGAGAAAGCTAGGAGTTTATTGAGGAATGATGATGTGGGATGAGTTGATGCGAAATTCATGGTCTAGTACCTTCCTTCATTTCACATGCTTTGTGGGTGTTTTTTACTCTCTGGTATTCATCTAAGTGTTATTCACAAGGGTTTGGTGTTTCTGGTGTTGCTAGCCATGGGTGGTGATAGGAGTAGAATCGAGTCACATTCCTATGGGGACATTCGGAGAAACAAGAAGCTCTGGAATTTTTTGCGCCATGGAAATTTTACTCCATTCTTGGAGAGGCTACATGGGAATGACCCCAATGCCTTGATGCAATTTATTTCTTTCTGGCACAATCATAAACTTAAGGTTGATGGTCTAGAAGTGGAGGTAAATGAGGATTTAATTTCTTTTGTTACTGGGATGCCGACGGTTGGTCATAAGTTCTTCAAGGATAAAAAGAGTAATGAGGAGGTGATGGCCTAGTTTTTTAAAGATGATGAGTGAAAGAAATTAGTTAAACTGGAGACTTGGGTCTATGAGAGAAAATCCCTCAAGAAAATTTTGGCAAGCGTTGCTGAGGTGCTTATGTGTTATGTGACTTTGGAGGGGAGGTTTATGGCTATTCTCGATCACCATTTTACTCTCCGCAGCCATTTTAGAGATGGTTTGTTCATTTCATTTCCTTTCTTTCTGCTTTCATCTTTAGAGGTCTCTATTTATGCCCATCTGAAGAATAGGAGGGATCCTATCCTCCATGAAGGGCTTATTTTATTGATTATGGAGCATGTTAAGTCTCTTACCCCGAATCCTGCCATCAAGGGAAAGGAGAAGACTTTAAGTGATGTGTTGTTTGGTTCTGATCCCACTTCGGATGAGGAGGAGGAATTATCTTCGGTGGCTATGGATACTTCTTTGAAGAAGAGGAAGGTGGGTGGTTCTAAGAGTAACAAGGATGCTAAGTGGCTTGTCCTTTCTAAGAGAGAACACAAAAGTGGGGTCAGATGATTCCTCTCCCAGAACTGTGGAGGTGGTTGTTGGTAAGGATGTTGTTGGTGGTGGCCTAGAGGTGGGGACATAGGATATTGCTATGGGTTTGGTGGACAAGCTACGGAGGTTGTTGAAGCGTATTGCCAACCTGAAGAACAAGGCCTTGGATGTTTTGGCTAAGGACCCAAATGTGTCTTGTGATGCCAAGGATTTTGGTGATAAAATAGTGGCCATTGAGGATTCCCCTATATAGGACATGCCCAAGATGGAGCATGACAAGGAGATTAGGGGTCTGAATGAGGAGAATGCGGAGAAGAAAAAAGCTAAAGGATCCCTTGAAGATAAATCCTATTTTCGATGATTTTTCTTACCTTGATGATGACACTACCTCCATGTATGATTTGCTGGATATGGCTAGGGCTAGGGCCACTGGTACCTTTAAGTTTGCTAAGTGGACTTTGTAGGAGTTCAATAAGATTAATATTAAAATTAGAGGTTTGAAGGAGAATCTGAAGAATGTTCCCAAGGGTTCGGTTCTTGACATTCTTATTGATAGAATAGTGGACCTTGAAGGTTCCTATCATGACTTCAAATCTCTGTGTGAGGAAAAGTTGGCTGCTTTGGAAGCCAAGGTTATGGGTACAAATGCTGATATCAAAAAACTAATGCAGGCTTGTCATATCTCTGTGAAGAACAACACAAATTCCTTGGAAGTCCTTTTCAAAAGATTAGTAAGCTCAGGGAGGATTAGGTTTATTTCTCTAAGCTTATGGAGAAATAGCACACAGCTAAGGGAAAAGGTAAAAAAGTTGCTAAGGATGATGACAAAGAACTTGCTGTTAGAGGGCCGACTGATTGGAAGAGATCCTTTGATGTTGAGAAGAAGGATCTGTTGGATATGGTCGAAAGACATAGGAACCAGTAGATTGAGGTGGCCAAGACCCTGAGTAGTTTGGATTAGCACCTGGTCTTCTTCTTTGTTGCTTTCTGTTTCCTGTTGAGTGTAGGTTTCTTTTCGGTTTTGCTATTTTGTGGCTACTAGGTGTTGTTGGTGGTTATTTGTTATACTTTTGTTTAGCATCCGTTTTGTTGTGTTTTTTGGTTGTTGGGTTGCTGCTGGTGACGTTTTGAAAATATTTTCTAGTAGCATTTTGTTTCTTTTGTTGTGAATGGTTTCAAGTCCCTTCAAAATCTGATTTTCCCATATAATCAAAACATACATTGGGCTATCAAGGTGGTAATCTCCCATGGATAATTTAATGCTATGGAAATTTCTAGAACAACTAATAGTACCACCATCTACAATCAAAACTTGAAACTCTAGAGCTGGATATATAAAACAATTTAGACGAGTGGCCAATTTTTTATTGATGAAATTATGAGTATTACTCGAGTTGATCAACACTATTACTTTCTTCTTCTTTAAGAAACCCTCTACCTTGAGAGTTTGTGGGGCGCTAAAACCAAAGAGTGCATGACAATATATGATTTGTTGGGGATCATGTGATTCATCATCTAACTCCTTGTTACCCTCTAATATTGGTTCCTCCTCTTCTTTCTTACTCGCACCTCTAATAGAGAAATTTATTTTCACTGCATTTATGTCCTCGACTATATTTTCTATCACAATTGAGATGTAACCCTTTTTCTCTCTTCTCTTCAATTTGTTTTGGAGTCAACCTAGTACGTTGCGGTAATGAATGTGTAGTAGATCTCCTTTAGTTGACAATTACAATCCCTTATCACCTACTAGCCAAAAAATTCTCCTTGACTTGTCTTTCCATTACTATTGCTTTCAATAAGGAGTGTGGTTGGAACAATTGTACTTCATATTTTATGTGATCCTTTAAATTGCCTAGAAATAGTTCCTTGAAATTTTTTTTTGTCACATTCTCCACTCTTATAGAAAGGGTTTGAAATTATTGAATATAATCGTTGACCATGTCTATTTTCTTTGATTTAGTGAGTTGGCATAAGTAGCTATCCATAAAGTTATCTCCATAATGGGTAGCAAGTTCCTCTTGAAAAATTTTCCATCTGACCATCCAACCCTTCTTTTTCTTCTCATCACATAACCAATGATATCAAATAAATTGATCTGGTTCTAGGTACAATGATTCTGTAACCACCTTTTGTTGACTAGGAGCATGATGAAGATCAAATAATTGCTCCATTTGGAATAGCCAATTGGTTGGGTACTTGCCATCAAAATTTCTCATATCCAACTTGGGTATGAATTTCCTTGGCATAGGATTATTATACGAAGGATCCTTCTTGAAGGAGTCAAACCCAAGAAATTCATGCCCCAAAAAAGTATTATCTTCCACCTTACTAGGTGAATCTTCACCCTTACACTTCATCCCTTGAATAATCATGTCCAACTTCTTAGAAAATTTATTTGTCATTCCTAATTGATGAAATTTCACCCTTGACCTTGTTGATCTTATCATTAGGGTTAATATCCTCAATTTCTACCTCATCCTTATCCAAAGATTTCCCTGGTGTGGTAGCATTCTTTTTACCTCTTATTGTAGGCCCCATCATGATGGTATATTTTTTTTGCAATAAATCACACAAATAATTTCAAAATAATTTGAATTTTTTTTGTAACTTACCAGGGCATAGGTCCTCTCCCAAAAAAATATCCCTAAAATTTGGTGTTTTGCAGTCTTCAGAGTGAAATTGTTGGAAACCCTAATTTTGCAATAAATCACTTAAAATTCTCTAGAATTTATATTTTAGGCTCCTTTGTTACTTATTCAAACACCCACCAAAAATCATGAACCTATTATGTAAGATTTGGGAGATATGCACTTTCTAAATAAATTGGGAAGAAACCATAATTCTGCAATAAATCTCTCAATTCTACTCCAATTCCTCTAAAATATGGAATGTAGCTTCTTGAATATGTACTTCAAAATCCCTTTAAAAATTAGAATTTTTTTTCCAAAATATAGGAGATACGGGTTTCAAAAAATGACCTCTAAAATTGAAAAAATGCCTTGTTGTAACAGTGCCAAGATCATGCTCTGATACCACTTGTAATGAAATAACTTTCATAATAGAGGAATATGATAGAAAATATGCTGCAAATACTTTATATAACTAATAATAACAAGCCAGTTTGAGGTGAAAAGCTCAAAATATCTCCAATGAGAATACAATTCACAATCTGATGATGAAATAAGACTCACAACCTCCTATATATACCTTATTCCTAGGATATCACCCATACCGACTCAAATAATCGTATATAAGCCCTAGGCAAACCTAATTAACTAAATAATAATATAACAATTATAATATGAATTAATTAGAAGTTAAAATAGCCACAAGATGACTATTCATAACTTGATGTACTCTAATATTAAGGGCATGACATTTTACATTACTTCTAGCATCCTCAAGAGATTCAATTTACAATTCTAATATTATGTACTTTCAATTTGTGCAAGTTGTTGTAGGCTCAAGACCCATATTTCAAAACTTGCTTTGATACCATGTGTAACAACCCATCCATTATACCTAAAAAATACCTCTTTTTGTGTTATTATTTTTCTTATTTTATTAAGCATTCATTCATTTGTATACTCAAGTAATTCTATCCATATGGGATAAGCATTTTTCTAATTTGAGACAAGCATCCAACCATACATATTAGGCATATGTCCATATGAGGCATTATTTCATCTATCCATTTTGGATAGGAATCTACCCATCGCCCTGAGTTTCTTTTGAATGACTAGGGACAATCCATTGCCCAAAGTCTCTCGTGAATGACTACAATTTTCTAATGAAAGTGCACTAAGGTCACCATCATTCAAGAGTATACAAAAATAAAAGGTTTGAGTCCTGCCTTGGAATTTGTCCTAAGGCCTTGGGGAGTCAAGTGAATCCATTAGGGATTTATCTGAGTATACAAAGAATATATTTTATCTTGATATTTATGTTAAAGATTCTTATTCCCCCCCTTAATTGAATAGTTATCTTGAATTATTGTCTTGTATTATTAATTAAATTAGCATATTTTTTCTTGAACACTCCCTAAGCCTCAACCCTAAACGTTTGTGTACTAAGAACATTCTTTAACCCCTAAGCTACCTACATACACTACTTCTAAATAGGATAAAGGAATAACATATATGTAGTTCTATTTTCTAAATTAGATTTGATGTGAAATTCTTATTTTATTTTTAACTAATTTTCATTATTAAATTTTATTTAAATATTCATAAAATTATAAAACTGAGATTAAAATCTAATAAACTGGACTATAAATAAACATCTATAAGTATCTAATTTGGTTTAAATATAAATTAATCTAATTAATTTTCATTTAAATTCTATAATAACCACCACCACCACAATAAGATATAATCTATTTACCTAGAAAACACTACTTTTTGATGTGGTCTAATTTTTCTCTTGCTTATATTTCTTTCTCCAATATTCCAGTCTTTTTCTTTCTCCAATATTCCAGTCTTTTTGCCAATTCTTCTTAGAAACTCCTATAATCTCCTAGCAAATTCTTGTTGTATATTCTCTTTGTTCTCTCCTATATTCATTGTATTCTTCAATGAACTTTCTTTTGAATATTTTTTTATTAATTTATGTTTTAAAACTTTGTTTTAAATCTTTACAAAAAATTTCAAGATAAATAGATAATTAATTAAATATTTTGTATTCCTTTATTTTCAACATTTAATTTCTAAAATAGTTTTAGAATAATTTAAAATTATTATTTAAGGATAAAATATCATCTTTAATGCAAAAATAGTTTCTAAACTCGATTCAAGATAATTTCGAACACTTTTAAAAAATAAAGATAATTATGTTATTTTTTCTATTTTTTTATGGATGAAGCTAAAAGAAAATAATTAATTTTTATCCACTTATAAAAATGTTTATCATTTATTTTAGTTTATCTTATTCTCAAATTGTCAAAGATAATGGTTCAATATTTTTAACTTATTTTAATTTATCATTTTAAAAACTATTTTTTTTGAATTTAATTAAATAAATATCTTAAAATTAATTTTTTTAAATTTATTAATAAATTATTATTGTACCATTATTATAAGGTTTTATAATTCGAATAGGAAGGGGTCATGATAGTACCCTCTTGCACTATGCTTTCTTCTTTAATTATATGAGGTTATAAACATTTCAATATTTTTTCATATTTTTGCATAGATGAATCTCTTTCCAATTCTTCAACTCATACATCTAAAATTTCAGAATCTTCTTACATGGACCTTGATTCTTCTCCTTTCTTGACCTTATAACATAACATTTGAGACATCATATCTATCTTATCCATCTACTCTATTAATTTTTATATGCCTTGTTCTTTTTGTGGTATCGTTATGTTCCATTTTTCTCAAAAAATTTATCTTACTTCCTCCATAGGTAATTTATTACTTGTTTCATTCTTTTTAGTACATTTTCTAGATATCTATTTGGGTTAGATAATTAGAAAATTTTAAAAAATATTTGGTAACATATTTTTCTCTTTTTTCTTTATTTATATATGATGTCTTTGTAAATGGATCCAAAGTCTTGCAAAACAAGTGAATATGGACCCTTTAATCATATTATATAAATGAATTTCAACTCTAAACATAATTTTTTTTTGTGTCTATATGGATCAAATATATCCAAATATTCTTCAATGGTGTGCTAATCCCCTTCTTTGGCCAAGTATCTAGTTCATTAATATTCTCAATGCATTCCATGCAGGGATGTTATGTTGTGTACCACCACTTTAAAAATCTACATACCAAGGTATCATCCAATACTCCCCTCTTCAAATCCTTTCTTTCAAATATTTTCTCCATGCTTTGACAATAACCCAATATTTCACCTACTTCTAAAGAGCATGTTATCTTGATGTGTGATATATCCCTCTTGTGATTTAGTACATGTGACCTCCACATCACACTCCTATATTTTTGAGGTTGTGGAACCTTACCTTTCATCCTTTCAATTACAGTTTTTATTCACCATTATTTTTTATTTTGGAAGAAGTGATTTTAAGTTTTATTAGATCGCATTATTTATTTTTGATTCCATACTATTGTTTCTCATATATTTGTTTATTCAAATTCTTGGTTAGTTCATTTGGGACTGATATAGTCCCATCACCTCGATATTTGTATATCAATCATTATAAAATGATAGCTCAGATTTTGAGTTTTATGGTTATATTTTTCTAAGTCACTTGTTGTATTCAAGGTTATGCTACAATATTTTACATCATTAGTTTAATTGAGTCATTAAGTTCTTGAAGGATTCATAGTTGTGTCAAATTTTGAAAGGTTTTATGAAGAATGGTTAAGTCACCTATGTTCTAGTAATTACTCAATTTACATTGGTGTTATGTGTTTTAAGTTTTCATATATCATATTCCAAAGGTCTCATATTGTTAATTGTTACACTTATAATACCTTAACACTTTGTGTACCTATCAATTGAATGGTATACTTGTTATTTGATAAATATTGTTTTATAATTTAAATTATCATCATATCATGTATATGTCTCAAACTTTAGAATATTTTTATTTTAGACTTTTAATGACTGCTCAATTAAAGTGTAATTAATGTATATCAATTTTAAACCCTAAATTGGTGTCAATGTGAATTTTAAACATAATCAAGATCTGAACCTATGTTAATTCAAACTCTATAGGATAAACATAAATTTCAAAATATTTGATAAAACCTCCAAAATTGAGACTACTATGTTGTGATCCATATGATATGTATGTATGTATGTATGCATGTATGTATGTATGTATGCATGCATGCATGTATGTATGTATGTATGTATGTAATATTAAAGTGTATAGGTTTAAGTATATATATAGAATAAAATATGGGTTTAATTATCAAATTTTAAAAATGTATATTTTAAGTAAAATATGTGGTTAGACATATATTGTAATCACTATATGTGTGTGCGCGTGTTCAAAAGGTTTAAAGTTTTAGGTTTAATGAATTTTAATTTTATAGAATTTTACTTTAGGTCTTTGGCATATAAATTTAAATTATAAATTGAAATGTATATTGCATAAAACTTTCAAATGTTGAATGTTGCAAAAAAAACTTTAGCTCAATTTACACATTACATATAAATTATGAGCTATATAATTTAGAGTTCAATACAAAATCCAAGTTGCAAAATGGAAAACTCCCTCAAAATGTAGATTACACTTCATGTAAATTATTTCTTAGGAGTGAAATATAGATTTCACTCTGTAAAAAAAAAATGCAAGGGAATTGAACTATCATAAGGGGAAATTGAAATTTCTACATACAATATGTTAGCTATAGAAAAATATATTTATGATAAATATTTAGAAACATTTAAAAAAATGAAAATTATGTGTGTAAATCCATGCATTGTAATATTTTCTATCATCCTTGCATGGTAGCCATCCTCTTTCACTAAATAAATCATCTCAAGGACATCTACTAGAGCATAATAAAAGGAAACTTTTGTAATCTATTTAAAATAATGCCTCAAAGAAATGTAGTCTTTCCATATTCCATGATTGCATAATGAAAGGTTTCTAGATTTTATGAGTTAGAGAAGGTAAATAAAAATATTCACAAATAGTTAAGCTCGTAGAGTATTCAACTACCAAAAAGACATCAATAATTGATAATGGACTACCTACTTGTATCTAAATAAAGGATCTATACTTGAATGGTAGAAAAGTAAGTGATTTTTAATCATGATCATAAACATGACCTCCTATCCAATATTATTTGGGATCATAAACTAGATATTTTTTTTATTCAAAAAACTAAGATACAATATGATAAGGTGGAAAAGATTAAAAATTGTCTCTTCAAGGATTTTGGATTTCATGGAAGAAGTTTTGATGGAGCCTTTGGTGGGATTGCTACTTTTTGGAAAACCAGGATTGTTAAACAAGTTGTTTTGATTGGAGACTCCAATCACTTAGCAACTCAGTTCTATCATTTACGTGATGATACTACATGTATTATTTTATATATTGTAGTGTCGTAAAATTGCACCCTGTGATAATTTCACACTTGCACATCTAGCTCACTGCATTTATGGCAACCCATCATATTAATGACAAAAACCTGAGTCAAAATTTCATGATTTCAACTCCATAAGGGACAACGACAAAGCATTAACTATTTGGATACCTCATTCTTAGAAAATTTTGAGTAGGATTGTTGCACGATGCATGGATGTCCACATAATATGCTAGTGTCCCTAAACTTTTTGAGATTTAAATGAGAGAATATCATGTCCTTTTCCTATGACACATGTCATTACCATAAGAACATGAGTGTAACAGCTCTTCCCACCCATGTAACCTCACAAAACCTTATTTTTCACTCTCATTCTCATTCATTCTTACTCTATCTCATTCTAGCTCATTCATTCTCACTCTATCTTGTTCGATCTTTCTCTCTCATTCTATTATCTCTTCTACATCTTTTCTACCTTGCTCTTCATAGAGAACCTCTACGTATTTTTGTCACAAAATAGTCAAGGTTCTCTTACAAGCAATCATGTAACATCTAACAATCCAAGAAGGGAGCCATGAATTGTTGGTAATGCTCTCTTATCTATTTATCTCATCTATTTACTATCATCTATTCATCTCATCTATTCATGATAGGGGTCCTCCTCCACAATGGGGTTTTTTAATATCACATATCTTTACATTTCATGTATTTTTGTCTCTCTATCTATTTGGCTATCCGTGGAGGTGGAAACACCAAAATGGGGGTTTGATTGAGGTAAGCCCTGAAATAGCCCCAACATTTTTCTCTATCCTTCTTGTGTGAAGATGTATAGATTTGAGGAGTTGGATGTTGTAGATTTAAGGTTTTTATTCTCTATTCTGACAAGGATTATAGCATGGGGAGAAATTTTCCCTACAACACACTATCATCTATGGTCGAGGCTTTCCATTTTTAGGGGGAAAAATCCATAAGTTTTAAGGTTTCTATTTCTATAATCTATAGGTTGTGATCTTATCATCAATTTTTTTATTAAGAAATATTATCATTTCATCCTTAGTAATTTAGCTTTGATTTAACTAAGTTGTGTAAATATTCTTTGTTCTCTATACTTGTCGCCTAAGCTTTATAATTTGAGGTAATCAAGGTCTATTTTCTCCATGTAGACTTTGTTTGTCTTGAGTCTCAAGAGTAGTGAATACCCTCCTTTACATTTTGGTGAACCCAATGTGAAAAAAATCATGTTGGATCTCTTTCTTCAAAATTTTAATGCCTTTGATGATGCATTTTCTAAGAAAGATTTTGATATGTTGGATGAGGCCCCTGATGATTTCTTAAAGGTATCTCCTTCTATCTGCAAATTTGATAAACAAAATTTTCCATCACAACCTTCTTCTTCCTCACAAGTCTAAGTCTATGAATATGGTTGTAGTCTCTGATGCCCCTAAAAGGCAGAAGAGCCTTGCCATTTACGTGACTTTGGATAGCCCTTATCCTAAAATAATTCAATTTATTCATGGGGTTCCTATTGTGAATGACATGCTAGAACTTTATATGAGGTTTATACAATCTAAGACTCCCTCTTATAGAACAGTAGCTCATACATACAATACTAGAAGGAATTAACAAAATATTAATCAACCTACTTCTCTACCACCTTCTCAACCAATCCTTCCTTAACCACCTAAACCTACAACTAAGGCACCTAGTGACTATGATCTTGTTGAGAAACTTTGCATTACTTCTACCAAGATCTCACTTTGGGATTTTGCTTCAAACTGCTATGATTTACCAAGGTATGCTTCAAGAATCCTTGCAAAAGATTCTCATTCCTTCTTCCGCTAGGCTGAAATTTTTTAATGCATTGATAGATTATATCAATGTGAATTTTTTGAATATTACGTTCTATCCACATGGACTCCCACCTCCAGAAGTATAGAAGCAAACAGATCCTCTAATAATAATAATTAACATTAATATTGTTGGAATTAGATGTGCTCTAATTGACACTGGGTCGACACAATGTATGTAGCATCAATTTTTTATCCAAAATTAAAATTGATTCATCTTCTCTTGCTATTTCTTCTTTGTACATTTTTGGATTCGATAATGTCGATCAACATGCCTTAGGCATGCTAATTTTCTTTGATGTTGGGACCCGTTACTATACCCACCCTTGTTTACGTTATGCTAGGACCATTACCTTACAACATTCTCTTGGGAAGACCATGGATTTTCTTTGGGAGTAGTCACTTCTACTTTGTATCATTCTATAATTTTTTTTGCTAATAATGATGTAGTCATGATCAAGACTTACCTTGATGCTATACACTTTTGTGAGATGATAGCTATTGGTCAAGCCTCAGTTTCTTCTACTCTTAATAACTTCATCCCTTTGTTATCTTCTAATGTGTTGATATATACTCTGGTAGTGAGTATTTAAAGGCCACTCTTGAGAAAAATGACCCTGAAGAAGATCATCCCAAAGTAGAGAATCCTAAGTTTACCCCTTTCACTTCTTTTGGATTGAACACATGTCTTGGTGATGATTAGGGGTCCTTGGAATTCATCAATCCCCATATCGGGGAGTACAAAGTAGATCCTATCTACTTGGATGTTCCAATGATCTCATACACCTTTGTTAAGAAAGTTGATTGCCCTCCCGCTAAGGAAAATGATCATATTCATGTCAAGGGAGATTATCTTGCCTCTAATAAGGGGGATAATTACACTTTTGTTAAGGAGGCTAGTGTTTGTGTCCCTTCTAATAAGGATGATTATGTCCCTATAAAGGAGTGTGATACTTGTAGTTGGGATCACATTCTTTACATTGATCCTTCTCCTTTGCAAGAATTGCAAACACGTTATGGTCTAGGTTTCAATCTCTTTTCTAAGTACGGTTATGGAGGTAAGGTTGTGGACATAATGAACAAGGTATTAAAGTCCTCATAGAATTTTATTGTCGTAAGTGTAAGATTGGACTTGGATACCACCACACAAAGTCTAAGGTGAAACCATGGTTGAATGTAAACATGATTTCCAATGAACCTCTTTCTCTTGAATTAATTCATCCTGAATTTATTAAAAATAAGGTAGACTCTAATGAATTTCTTATAGATGTTTTCTCTTCAAAGGAAGTGCTAGAATAATTCTTAGGTGTCTACTCTCACTTACCTTCTTATCACCATAAATGACGATTCTCGTATCACTTGAATAAATAGGAATATTTTGGAGAAATCATTATGAGTATTGATGAGAAGGCCCCTTTTGTCTAATGTGAAAACACTCCTACACCTCACCCTGAATACCATAGTACTCTCCTTAAGGGGGATACTTTTGACATTTTTATGGATCCTAAATCTTATAAAAAAGTGATTAAGGTTAGAAAGTGTCTTTCTTTGGAAGAGTCTAAACAACATACTGATTTGTTACATTCTCGCCCTAATATTTTCACTTGGTCATATGAGGATATGCTTGGTATGATGATTCCATGGTGGCTCACAATATCATTCTATATCCTGATGCCAAGCCTGTTAAGAAAAATATTCATAAGATGAACCCCAAGGTTGCTTTATTAGTCAAGTCGAAGAAAGAAAAGCTTCTAAAAGTTAGTTTTATCCATCCCATGGAATATTCACCTTGGATGTCAAATATAGTTGTTTTTAGTAAACTTGATGGTTGTATTCATATTTGCATAGATTTATGTGATCTTAATAAGGCTTCTCTGAATGGTGATTTTTTTTCCTAATATTGATATGATTGTGGACTTGACTATAGGCCATGCCTTATTGTTCTTTATGGATGGCTTCTTGAGCTACAACCAGATTCATATTAACCTGAAAGATCAATATAAGACATCCTTCACTACCCCTTGGGTTACCTTCTATTACGTAGTCATGTTGTTTTTGTTAAAGAATGCTAGAGCAACTTACCAATAGGAAATGACACTTATCTTTCATGATTTCATTCACAAGATACTAGAATATTACATCAATGAAATCTTGGCCAAGTCCACAACTCATCAAGATCATGTTGAGGATCTTCATCTTACCTTTGAAAGACTTTGACTCTATAAGATGAGACTGAATCCTCTTAAGTGCATCTTTGGCATGGACACAATTTTTTTTTTAGGATTTATTATCTCTCATCATGGAATAGAAGTCATCACAAATAAAATTGATGCAATTTTTAACATACCTCCACCTAAAAACATCTCTCAACTACGTATTTTGCAAGGGAAGATTAAGGTGATCCACATATTTCTATCCCAATTGGCTAATCATACCCTTCCATTCACATATTTTTTGAATAAATATGTTCACTTTCAATGGGATGATGAATGTGACAAAGATTTTGAGTTAATAAAAAGTTATTTGGAAAATCCTCCTATCTTAATTTTGGTTATGCAGGATAGATGCTTTCTACTTTATCTCTGCATCACCTTATGCCTTAATAACTTTATTAGCTCAAAATGATGATGATGGTAAAGAAAGAGTAGTCTATTACATTAGTTGTATTCTGGTTGATTATGAGCCTCAATATTCTTGCTCTCATTTTTTTAATGCAAAATTTATGACATTATCTTCTTCATTCCAAAACCCATGTGATTGTAAAATGTGATCTTCTTAAACATTTATTTACTAGAACTGATCTTTTGGGAAGGTTGGAAAAAGGGGTAATGTTTATCTTTGAGTTCAACATCAAGTTTGTGACTCAAAAAGTAATTAAAGATCAAGTTTTTGTCGATCAATTGGTGGAAGCTCCCTCATCTCACTCCTTACCTAATATTGATTTATTTCTAGATGAAAATCTATTCGCATTAGACCATGAACCTGTATGGGAGATGTACTTCAATGGATTGATATGTAAAATGGGCTCTAAGGCAAGTGTAGTCTTAATCTCACCCAAAGGTAAGCCAGTTCCTTTGTCCTTTCAATTAGAATTTTACTGTACTAATAACACTGTTGAGTATGAAGCCTTCATTATTGGCATACAGACTGTGATAGCATTAAACATTAAACATATTTGCATTCATGGTGATTCCAAACTTATTTTAAATAAAATCATAGGAATATATCAGGCTAAGAAGAGTAAGCTATCTTAGTATTGGGATTTGGATTTATCCTTGCTTAATTGATCCTCTTCCTTTATGATAGACAACATCCCTAGGAGAGAAAATCACCACACAGATGCAATGGAGAGTGCAACCTCCCTTGTACCCTCGAAAGATGGTGTAGAAGAGTACCACTTTGTGGTTTACATTCTTTGCTCTTATGTTTTCTTGGATCAACCTAAACCTAATAATCTCGTGTGTGCTCACATAGAATCAGGGGAATGGTATGTTCACATTTACAATTATCTAAAGACTGGAAATTTTCTTGATGATGCGACTAAAAATGCTTCCACATGGATACAAAATATTTCAACTCAATATATTATTTTGTTGATGTTCTTTACCAAAAGTCTTATAATGGTTTTCTTCTTCGGTGTCTCACTAAGATTGAAATACCCCTTGCCCTTCAAGAAGCTCACTTGGGCTTTAGGGGTGGAAATTTCAATGGTAAATCCTTAGTATGTAAATTGATCCATATGGGATTCTATTAAAAAACAATAGAGCAAGACTCCTTTTCCTTTGTCAAGAAATATCCTCAATATCAACAAGACAACAATCTTATCCAAGCTCCTATATAAGAGCTTCAAAATCAAACCTCTCCTTGTCCATTCACAAAATGGGGGTTGGATATTATTGGAAAAATATCACCTCATTCTTATAAAGGAAATACCTTCATCATTACAACTACTAATTACTTTATGAAATGGGTCAAAGCTATTCCACTTTGATCCAGTAATGTTGAAACAGTTTGTAGCTTTCTTCTAAACAATATCATTTCCTTGTTTCAGATTGCCTTCTACCCTTGTTTCTGAAAATGGTACTTCATTTAAGAATGAAGAGGTGAAGCAATTCTTGGAAAAAAATCATATTCAACATCAATTTTCTAAACTATATTATCCTCAATCTAATGGCCAAGCCAAAGCATCTAATAAAATTATTGAGATAATTCTTTAGAAAACAACAAAAAAACATGGTAAAGACTGGAATACTCAATTGATGTACACCTTGTGGGCCTATCACACTAGTGTTTATGTGGCTAATGGTACAACCTAGCACAACCTCATGTATGGTGCTGAGGCTATCATTCCTTTAGAGTTGGAAATTCCATCTCTACAAGTTTCCCTTAAAGGGTTGATTGATGATGACACTTACCATGTTGAACATCTAAACCAACTTGAGTTGCTCGATGAGCATCAATTATAGACCCTCAAACATCTCCAATATTATCAAAGGTCTATCTCTAAACATTACAATCAAGGTGTTCTTTCTCATACCTTCAAGGTAGGCGATCTCATTCTCGATCTCATTCTCTATGAGAATCAAAGAAATGTAAATGCACCACTTGATAAAAAGGGGAAGTTTAACCCTAACTAGTTAGGTCCTTACATAATCACCTATGCGTATGATTTTGGTGTTTATGGACTATCATCTATGGATAGTATGGCTCTAAAAGAGCTGGTCAATACAATGCATCTCTGCCAGTACTATGCATAGTATATATGTAGCATGGACATGACACTCATCCCTTCTCAGGGATCGTAGTTCATTATGTTATGACAACTTTTCATTAACACATTATTTTCTTAATTGGTTTTATGATGTAAACATGTGTATGTAATTAATTTCTTTAATTACAAATTATATATATATACATGCATTTTATTATTATGTTGTGTATTCATACATTGTTTTTGATTATTTCTTTTGGTTAGTAAATTAGATCATCATTGTATTTAAATAAACATACATTTAATGTGTGGCTATTAAATAATGATAAAATCTAATATAATCATACATCCATAAACATAAATCCATCACATAATCATAGATAAAATAGATGTACACATAAAGAACACCATGATGATGCTCAAAAATCTCATATATATACATATATCAAAAATTTAATGTACATGTATCACATGACTATGTCAAAATGTGGTGTTTGTATATCTATATATGAATCTATACATCAATAATCTATACATAAAAAATATATGGTAAAAAAATTTTGGCTTTCAGCCCCCAGGTGTATGGATCCTTGAGCCCTCTAGCATTGACAATTGCAGAGGAGGGTGTTGGATTGATGTGTGAGAGTGTGATTGATGTAACCATGAAAAATAAATACTCCATGTCCATAGTCCTTTGATCTTCCCCTGAAGCTCGACCGCATCCTCTCATAGCTATGCAACTCGCTCCTACAATGAAGCCTTATGCTCTTAGGCCTATTGTAGCTCCTCTCAAAGATGTTGCACCTGAGGATTAATGGATTCCATCTTCATTGCCTCTACCTACCTATAGAGGTCATTGACATGGCTCTGCAAGGTGTCACATGCTGCCATGATACTCTTACCTCATGACACGACCTCATATCACTTAGATAAGGTGATAAGGAGATAAGGAGCTTTGCTACTTGCTGATCCTATTTCCCAATCATGATGGTTATCTTAGTAGTTCACTTGATTTACTACATGTGTGTCTCCTCGTATGCTGCCCTTAGATGCACTATATGATCAAATAGGTGGGAATGGCACCCTACTAATGGAGGCTTGTTGGTGTTGAGGACCAACCCTTGGATCTAGATAGCTAGGGCTGCCTCTGAGATGCATCACCTAATGAAATAGAGCCATTCATGTGTGAGAACTTCAACCATAGAGATAATAATCGATATCAATACCATATCATACATGTATATATATGTGAAGAAAACTAGAATGAAAGTAACTAAAATGAGATAACATGTATCATACTCATACCTTGGTCCCCAACCTACTAGTGTGGATTCTGGGGTGGAGCCATGCTTGGCCCTGCTACTACCACCAAGAGAGGCATGACCGTCGAGATGGTAGGGCATGCCGATGAGACGGGTGTCATGCGTATTGGAAATTCCACCCATCGCTACTGCCTTAGTCTCTCTTGTGCTTCACTTGCATTTTCCTTGTCACCCTCATGGCCATAGCTAAGACCCTCGCCTCCTAACCCTTGAGAACCATCATTGCACTACGAGGGTGCTTGATGGGAAAATTGGGGTGGGATCAACTCTCAACCACTAGTTAGCAAAGTTGACTGTGACATCGATGTCATCAATCAGAAGGGCCTAGGGTTGGTATTCATTATCCAATCTATTGTTGTTGCTGAGTGTAATTTTGTAAATTGTCATTTGTGGTTTCTCTCCCACTCGGGCATGCTCTTGTGTGACTGTATATACATGGGAGTTGTTGGGGGATCATCTTTACTTGCCTAAACTAATGGGCCACTTGATACCAGTGATACAAGACTAATATAATCTAACGGCCTCACCAAGAGTCTATTGTGTTGCATCTTATGTAGCTACATCCTATTGGACAACCAAGTCCCTATCCTCTTATAAGGGAACCATCTAATTTCTTATGCCCATAATGTATCCATCTATAGCTACCAAAATTTAAGATCACCATACTGCTAATCATGCACCAAGGGGTGTGTGTGTACTTGTGGCATATGATGTGATAGGACTAGGGGATACCTAACCAACCTCATGCACTATATGTGATCGAACACCCACACTTGAAGAAGCGTGCAAGTGGTCAGGGTGTGACACTTGTGGTGGACATAACACTTGAGGTAATGGTAGAGGTGCACCAACATGCTTTGACCCCAGGCATATACTGTCCCCTACTCCTCCATTGCATAGATGCAATGGATGAGTCCCATATGAAGGTACGAGCTTCATCCATCCATCACAACTTGTAGGGCGACAATGACGATCATCACCCACCGCATGAACAACATCACTACTTTCCCTTTTTCTAACCAGCGCATGTATTTATGCATAGATGTCTCCTTCGAGATGACTCATCTAAGGTAGTACTATTGGGAAACCTAAGCATCCTAGACCATCTTTCTCTCCTCATAGGCCACCCGCTCTCCACGGATTGGTATGTCCATGATGTGGTAGATGTCCTCTAGCATCACCAGAATCTCCTTGGTAGGGAGATAAAATGTCAAAGTGTCTGCATCCCATCGCTCCATCAAGGCCATGAGCATGGGTGAATGAAATTGGATCTTTGGCATGGTATACACCCACTAGAGCCCGACACACTATAGTAGACCATAGTCATCTACATCGATCACATTACTGTGGCTACAAAACAATGTAAGAATCAACCTGCTAACATGATCTTGGATCTTGGGCCACTCCTATAATAACATAAATTCTCATGTCAGCACACTACATTATGACAATCTTCTAACTCTGCATCATGAAAAACATTTTCTAAATTTTCCTAAGTTTTCCTTTGAGACTACAGTGTGTCGCATAGATGTTTGCGTGACACGCTAGCATCTAAGGCCGAATAAAATCTAATGATGACATGTCAGTTAGATACCAACATGACCAAAGGACACTGATGTTCCATTGAGATGACAATGTGTTTTCCAAAAACCTTTGCTCCAACTAGATGTTTGTGCTACTCGAAAAAATGAAAAGCTAAAAAAATCAATTGAAAGGATAAGTTGGGTGAAAATTTTTTATGTACCTCATCATATGGGTCACCCCTTGCCACACCAATGTGAAGCTAGTCAATCCACAGAGCTATGTAGTCTCATCTATGAGGCATTTTACTAACAACTCTCTTGAAAAGTCAAAAAATTCCTCATCATGAATAGTGAAAATGACCCTTCCATGGGCCCACCATGGGCATATATAAGCCATTTTTTCCCATGTTTTACGATGAAAATGTTCCTTCCATCCTTCCTATTTTCACCCCACCCAGCTGAGGGAAAAAATAGGAGGGGCCATAAATTTTCCTCTTCATCATATTTTTCTTTCGATTCATCAAAATTTGCTTAAGCATTCTTCTCATTGTGGTAGCTTCCAATTTTTGAAACTGACCCGATTTTGAGTTTTACAGAATGAGACTTCATGTCAGGAATTGTAGTTTCTTACTAAGCTTGAAACCTGGGGACATCATTAGTATTTTCCTACTCAACCTCTATGACCTCTATAGTATCCTTTTGGAAAAAATTGTAAATTTTTTAAAATTTCAATTTCACATTTATGTCTTCTTAACTACTTTAGTGCACCTTATTTTTCTTCAAAAATTTAGCTCACTAAAGTGGGGGAAAAATGTAGTGTCATAAAATTGCACCCCATGGTAATTTGACACTTACGCATTTAGATCGTTGCATTTATGACAACCCACCACATTAATGAAAAAAACCTAAGTCAAAATTTCAAGATTTCAACTCCATAGGGGAAAATGATGAAGCATTAACAGCCTAGATACCTCATTCTTAGAAAATTTTGAGTAGGGTCATTGGATAACACGTGAATTACCACATGATGTGCTAGCATCCCCAAAAATTTTGAGATTTAAATAAGAGAATTTTATGTCCTTTTCTTATGAAATGTGTCATTGTAGCAAGAAAGCGAGTGTAAAGGATCTTCACACACATGCAACCTCATAAAACCTCATTTTCACTCTCATTCTCTTTCATTAATACTTTATATCATTCTAGCTCATTCATTCTCACTCTATCTCATTCGATCTTGCTCTTGCATTCTATTATCTATTCTACATATTTTCTCTCTTTCTCTTCATAGCGAAGCTGTGTTGGATTTATATCACAACAACAATCAAGACTCTCTTGCAAGCAATCATGCCACGTCTATCAAGACAAGAGAGGAGCCAAGGACTATTGGTAACACTCTCTTTTCTATTTGTCTCATCTATTTTCTTTCATCTATTTGTCTTGTCTATTCATCATAGGGGTTGTCCTCCATAGTGGGGTTTGTTTCTATCACACGTCTTTACATTTCACATGTCTTTTTGTATATCTCTATCTATCTAGCTATTTGTGAAGGTGGAAATACCAAAATGGGGGTTTAACTGAGGCAAGAACCAAAACAACCCCAACATTTTTCCCTATCCTTCTTATGTGCAGATGTATGGATTTGAGGAGCTAGACATTACATGTTTTAGGTTTTTATTCTTTGTTTTGACAGGGATGACGACACGAGGCACAAACATCCCTACGATGTGTTGTCGTCCGAGGACGAGGCTTTCCCCTTTTAGGGGTAGAATCTATAAGTTTTAAATTTTTTTGTTTATGTAATCTATAGGTTGTAATCTTATCATCATGTTTTGTTATTAATAAATCTTATCATTTTTCCCTAGTAATTTAGCTTTCATTTAATTAAGTTACATAAATATTCTTTTTTCTCTATTCTTGTCACCTGAGCTTTGTACTTTGAGGTACTCGAGGGATATTTTCTCCTTGTAGACTCTATTTTTCTTGAGTCTCGAGAGTAGAAAATCACCTCCTTTACACACACACACACACATATATATGCCCCTAATAATAAGAATACAATAAAAGACCATGGAATAAAATAAGTATCTTTAAATAAAATTTCCAAGAGAGTTCATTGTTAGTTATGGGGGATTTTAATATACCTCTTAGTGAGGATAATAAAATGGGAGGATCTCAAATTTCTTTGGATAGTAGATTGGACCTAATTGATTTTACTCATGATCAATATCTCTTTGACTTGGATCTATAAGGTGTCTCTTATACATGGTCTAATCATTGAGTGGGTGCAGACCTCATCTAGGTTAAGCTGGATTGTGCTCTTATATCTATCGATTGGTACTTGAATTACTCTTTCTCTCTTTTTCTCTTATGCCTATTGGTTTGGACCACTTCTTGATCTCTTTCTCTAGTGAAGGGTTGGGTAGAAAGAAATGATTTCCCTTTAGATTTGAGAAAATGCGACTTAGGCACCTAGATCTTAAGGATAGATTAAGAGAATGGTAGAAGATTAAAATCAAGGGATTTTTTATGTTCAAGATGGTTAAAAACTATCCTATATAAAAACTAAGGTGAAGAAATGGAATACAAATTCTTTTGGTAAAATTTTTAAAATAAAGGAAATCATTAAGAATAATTTGGATAAGGTTCAAAAGGAAATGCATGAAAAAGGTATGGATTCAATGCTTTAGCTCTAGGAAAATGATCTTTTAGTTCATTTTCATTATATTATAGCCAAAGAGGAAGATTTTTGGAAACAAAGACCTAGGGCGATTTGGCTCAAAAGTGGAGATCGAAATACTAAGTTTTTCCACCTTTCATCTCTTAAACATTAGGTGACAAATAGAATCGAAGCTATTCAGACCAATGATTCTTTTCTAGAGGAGGAAGGGTAAATCCATCAAGATGCAACAAAGTTCTTTTATAATCTCATTTTTGATGATTTTGAGCATGACTAAGATTGTAAAGACCAATTTATGGGAGTTATTCCTAAAATTGTTTTAGAGGAAAGCAAAAAAAATTTGATCAACATTCCTACTGAGGAGGAGATAAGATCAACGGTCTTCTCTTTTGAAGGTAATAAAGAAACTAGGTTGGATGAATTCCCTCTTTTCTTATTTCAATATTTTTTGGATATAGTTAGGGATGTTATAAAAAAATTAATTCAAACTTATTGGTTGGAAAGGGGCTTTGCTTAGTTAGGTGGGTAAGATTCAACTTATCAAAGAAACCCTTCAGAATATAAATGTCTATGCCATGGTTTTGTTTAAAGTCCCTAGAAGTATATGGAAAATATTGAGAAAATCCAAAAAATGTTCCTTTGGGATAGAACTGAGGAAAGGAAGAGAAACCCTTTGTTGGCTTGGGATCAAGTTTGCAGGCCCAAGAAGTTGGGTGGTCTTAGCATTAGGAAAATAAAGGAATTCAATCTTGCTTTGCTGGAAAAAAATTCTTAGAGACTAATGTCTGAACAAAATGAATGGATGAATATCATGAAGAACAAATATTTTTGGGCCTATAGTAATTTTAGGGGGGTTTTGAAAGCTAAGGATCTCCCTAAAATTTTGAGCTTTTGAAAGAATATTTTGAAAAGTAGGTTTATCATAGAGAAAGATATTATTTGAAAATTTGGGAATGGTAAGCTAATTAATTTTTGGAAAGATTTGTGGAGCGAAAATCTCCCTCTCAATTCTGAGGGTTGGAATCACCTTTTAAATATCAATGTATTATAAATTTTGGTAGTTTTTTAGCCGATTATTACTATTGATTCAAGTATGGTTGAGTTTCAATGCCTCTTATCATTTATTCATCTTCCTCTAAATCTTATGGATGATAGTTTGATTTGACAACTTTCTTCAAATGGAATTTACTCTATTGCTTCAGACTTTGGTTTATTATTGGAGCAGCTAATAGGCTGTCGTTAGGTCCTAACACTTTAGTTAATAAAAAAATTCACATATCGATCGGGTAGTGTCCAAAGGTTGTATGCAATATAATACATCTCAACTATCTCTCTCTTAGGTTTCCTAAATACCAAATAGCTGAATAAAACTCTAAACTAGAGGGCCTCTAACTTTGAAAACAATAAATCATCTATCTAGAAATCTAGAAATAAATTAAACTAGAAAGCAGAAAACTATGAATCTGAAAAGCATCAGCACTAAGCTAGAAAGAATGGAAATGATTAATCTAAAGAATGTGTAAATTGTTGAAGAAGTAAAAATCATAAAGAAACTAGGAAACATTGATCTAGTGCAAAAGATAACAATCCAACAACTAACATAAAATGATTTAACATAAACAATTGAAGGAAGGTTCTCTAGAACTTCAGATACTAAATTCAGAGACTACGGACTTAGCTACAACCTGTGGGATTGACATTGACAATATGACACACACATGAAAATGAATTCAAATTTTAATTTTTATCTATTAAAGAAAGTACGGAATGAAAAGTAAAATACTTATCTATCTATCTATAACCCTCGAGTGGCCAGCTCTCAGGTGTTTCTATAGCTATCTCAGATCACATGCACTGGTAATCTCCAAGTTACTTCATTCAAAGGGCTTCGTTCACATTACTCAGTAATTCAAAGAGTGGTAGGAAAACTCACTTTTATTCATATGGTAGTTTTTTCCAAAAAAACATATTGGCAGCATAATGATATTCTTCTGTATTCATCATTTGCAACAATTACGTATTCATATGAAAGCGACTAACAAAATCCTACTTTCTAGTTGATAAAGTCTTTAACAAATTGTCAACAACTAATGGACTTTAAAGCCCATGACATGAAATATTAAAGAGGCTCGACACGAGCCATAAAGTTTTTGAAACTAAAAATAACAGAACTATAAAGACTCGACCCATAACGTATTCTCCGGAAATTCCAGTGCTTGCTCGCTTGTTTTCAATAGTGTTAATACTACATTCATTTCCCTTTTCACTGGAATGGTAACCGAGAGTGGAAGTTTACCCTTGAATTTCTCAAGAACTAAACCATTAAATCAACATAAGTTAGCTTATTTTGACTAATTTCAAGAAGTAAAGTTTGCACACTTATTGATAAAAAGAGAGCAATTATTTATCCTAAAGGTAATTAATTGGCAAGGTAAATTGG
>VDFB02297053.1:0-24086 GCA_007258455.2 Sequoia sempervirens | reverse complement strand
AAACATATGCAACATTTTAGAAAAGAAACGAAAAATTGAAAATAATCTCAAAAAAATGAAAAAATCTCAAAATAAACTTACATGATTGATAAATCTTGTAGGTACAGTTATTTATTTCTCTTACATTCAACAAACGTGATACAATCCTTTTGTCAATCGTTCACCTTTGAAAAAACAATCAGTAAGTTTCAAGAATGAAAAATGGCAGCTTGTAGGCAAAGAGGGTGTTTTGGTCTCTTCTATTTGTCAAATGAATGTTGGTTGAGTTATGCTATGCCAATTAGGTTAGTTTAGGTTAGTTTAAGAATTTGAAATGTGTTTTTTTTGTTAAAAATGGTTAAATGTTTTTTTTTTTTCATTTGGCATGTTCATGGTGGGTACACCAGTACAATCAAGGTTTGCCCATAGGGAACCCAGGGTGCCCAAGCAGGACCTTGGATGAACCCAAGCCTGTCTTAGTTATTTACTTAGACCCTGACTGAATCCAGTTTATTTGCAGGCCATATTTTCCAAACCCAACTTCACAACATTAAATGTATCTTCATTGGTTATAATGAATTGTCTAAAGGTTATAGGTTGTATAATTCACAAACTAAGGTCATTGTTAGTAGGGATGTGTTTGATGAAGTTATTGATAAAAAATCTACAACATCTACTCTTGAAATAGTTTCACAAGTTGAAGATGTAGATAAGAAAGAAGCTATCAAAAATAATGAAAGACCCTCAAGGAAAACAAAAAACCTTATTGAAGGTAAGGATTGTGATGCTAACTACACCTTGATGACAAGAATAACTAAAGTATGTGCTCTTCAATTGTCTGAAGAAGTTGAAGGCAAAAAAGAATGGGAAAATACAAAATAAGAAGAATATAACTCATGGAATTTGTGGAACTTTTAGAATGAAGAAATCTTGTTGACACTAAATGGTTCGATAAGTCTAAGTTTATATATTTGATGGATATGTTGAAAATTTTGAAGACAGACTTTAGCAAAAGGTTACTCTCAAAAAGAAGGAATTGACTTTAGTGAAACATTTGATCTTGCTGCAAAAATGAGTACATTTGGATTTTTTATTTTGTTCGCTGCTCATTTTGAATGGTTGGTTCATCAAATGGGTGTGAAGATTTCATTTCTCAATAGTGAGTTAGAAAAGGAGATTTAAATGGAACAACCATAGGGATTTGTGAAATTTGATCAAGATCATTTTGTTTGCAGGTTGAAAAAGGCTTTATATGGATTAGTGTATGCATTGAGGGAATGGTATGCCAAGATTGATAAGGACTTGAAAAATGAAGATTTGGTAAACACATAAGAGCTCCTCAAACCTTAATATTTATGTGAAAATTTGTAATGATGGACTTAATTGTGATTCTTTATGTCGATCACATAACAATTTCGAGTAATTGTGTCATGTTGATTGCTGAAAAAAGAGAAGTCGAAGAAGAGCATTTGTGATAGCATTCCATGGGGGATGTGCCCCCCCTTGCTCATGCTCTGCTGCCCCCGCCCCCCCAAAATAAAATGTCACATTTTTTTGGACGGGGATGTCCCTAGGACGCAAAACTATCAAAGAGACATTGCCTCGGTGTGCTGCCGCTGTCCCCCCTCCACCTCCCCCAACTAGTAGAGGGGAAATGCATCTTGGATGCCTTGCAAAAGTAGGAGATGTCTCTAGGGTACCCCCATGTTGAGGATAGCTGGGGGAAGCTCTGACATCCCTAAAATGGGCAAATGACCAAGGTTTCTTAAGAAACTCTTAAATTGCAAAATAAAAGATCATTAAACTTACAAATTTCAAAAAACCCAAAGTTTTTTAAATCATTTTTAAATAGTTTTGTTGCAGATTCTAGTTGGAGGAAGCTGTTTGAAATCGTGTCCAAAAATCAAACTCAACAAGAGATCGAAAAAGGAACTTATAAGAAAACTAAAAGCATGAGTACTGAGAAAGTGCAAGAAAATAGGTGTCTTAGAGTTAGTTTTCTTAGAATTCATCAGTGCTAATGCTAGCCGACATTATGATGACATATATACACTTGTATTAAGGACAAATACTATTTGTCAATTCCATGTGTTTCCACCAAGTATTAGTACAATTTCCCTTTCTTGTATGTCAAGGAGACCAGGTAGGAAGAGGAATTTTTTTGTTGATTTGTGAGAACAGCCTGCTGTTGAATCCACTCATGGCATTGAAATTCTAGCAACAAATGATTTTTCTTCTTTGTTGCTTCTGTAGCACTCTTGACATTATTAAACACATTCATAACATCATTCTTTCGTACATACGTACTTTTCAGGGATAAAAAATTGCCAATTGCATTCTGACTGACCTTTTCACAATGGTACAATGATCTTTCCCTCCATATTATTTGCTTCTCAATCACTTATGTGAAAGTTACATCCTTCCCATGGTTTACACCTCAAGCAAGCATAGAGACATGATCAGTATCGAGTACTAATGTTGAAAACCAATCTAATTACCTTTTCGATGATTAAATGCCAGCTGTTTGGACATGAAATTGATCATCTGGTTATCTTAACAAAGGTTTTTAAAGTGAACCCATTACCATGTCATACTTTTCCAGGATAAATGTTATCTCACCACATTTAATACAAGAAAATTAAAAATGAACATATGCTGTTCATAAAGAAGCTGCTACTTCAAAATAGGTTGGTCGGCTAACTATGCCACATTTGTTCAGTGAGTGGGTGCTACATGGTTATCAAGACATATGGCCGGAAGAATTTCTGGATTTAAAAAAGAAGCTGCTACTTCAATAGCAGTAATAGATAGTTGTGTGGTTGTTATTGAGCACTAATGTTGAAAAACAATCTTATTACCTTCTCAATTATTAAATGCTAGCTGTTTAGAAATGAAGTTGGTCATGTACTGTATTGAATTTAATGTTTGATCTTAGTGAAGGTTTTTGAAGTGAAACTGTTACAATGCCATATACTTTTACAGGATAAAAATTACCTCATCACATTCAATAGGAGGAGGAAACGAGCATATGTTGTTCTTAAAGAAGCTGCTACTTCAGAGGATGTTATGGAAGGGGCTTTTCAGGTAAACCTACAACGAGTTAAATTTTTTTATTAAGAAACCTAGTCATCAATTCATTTCAATCAGTTTGGACATCGTTTTCAATCTTGCAGGCATATATGCTGTTGCACATTCTGGACAGGGCATCTCAGAAAAGTTGTAAAAGAAGTACCATTGAAAATATTTTTGATCATATTTTGTGTGCTATGGATGCTGAATTGCTGGCAGAAGGTGCTTTTGGGTCTGCAATATTCTCAAGTTGCAAGAACTCTTCGGCTCATTATAAAGTGTTCAAGGAAAAGGCTGCAATTCAGGTAAATGCATATTGTGCAAATAGGTTTTCTATATTCGTTAAAATCATTTTTAAATCTAATTTTTCCATGGACCTTTGACTTTGCAGGGTTGGATAGTAAGAGATTCCCTTCTTAATCCTGGGGGTGCAAGACTTGAAATTTCTTGTACAAAATAGTTCTGTTTTCTTAGAATCTTTATTTTTAAGAATTTGATTTCATAATACAATGATTTACCTGGTATAGCAACAACAATAGACTTAATTTTGAGAGATCTTTTATCACCTCTACATATTGAACACTTTGAATTTTTAGCTCATCTGTTAAAATTTCATGTATAAATTCATGCTCAAATGCAATGTCATAGCTTGCTTTCACCTAAGAACTCAAATCTTAATGATACGTAATCATAGTACTAACTATTCATCAAAAGAGTAATGGCCTCTTGCGCTAAGTTGGGATTCTGAATAATATATCTTGATCTCAAAAATAGCAGCATATTTAAAATCTTGCAATTTTTCATCAAAGTTCATGAATTTCAAATGATAGATCTGACGATTATTTCCTTAACAGATACGTTGAGATCACATTTGATATGTACATGGCTCTCATTGAAATAGATGTACATAACAAGTACAACTATAAAGCATCTAGGTTTACAAATCATAATCCAATAAACCGTAATGATTTCTTGGGCATCAATATCAAAATATATTACAAAATTTAAATCACATTGTGTCAATGGCAATTGTTGTTTTTGAATATATTAACTTATTTCAGCCTTCGTCATCATGCACATCAAAATGCAAATAAAGAGGATACTTACAAAATATATGGATTGCAACATGGGTGGTGAACCACATAATACATGCATGCCTCTAACATTGGGTATGTGCATATATTTAAAGAAAACAAAACGATGGTGAGTTAGATGCCGGTTTAAGTATAAACAGTGAGATGGTTGTATCTGACTGTCAGACCCACACGGTCAGCTTGATGCAGCTCAAGGACGGGGTGCCTTACCAGGCAGCCCACCCTTGCAGCCAAACAATTATAAATTCAAATTCACACATTTTCTACCAGGCAATTGCACTCACACACAATTTATTTAATTCCAAATATTAAATGGACAACTTCAAATTAACATAAACCAATAATCATTTATTTTATTGCTCTTCCAAGCATCCACAGGCCAAACCAATGCAACACCAAAATCACAAATTTAAACTATGTCCATACCATACATTTGTTGCAGCCAGCTGATGAATATGTCATTTTATTTTACTTTACAACTCAGTCTTCCCTTATTCGGGAATTACTCTTGGACCAATTTAGATGATTACAATTAATCTCTGTATTATTTTACCCAATTCACACAATTAAAATTTGCACTTTCTCTATTCTTCACCAAATGCTATGCCTTCCTTCCACTCTTTTTTCTCATTGATAGCAATTTGCTGGTCTTATTTACTTATCTTCTCTATTCCAACGTCCCCTGTGGCCTCCCAGCACCTGTCACAAAAAAAATGGCCTTACATAAAATACTTTTATGCTCCTTCCTGGTGGCTCACACCCCTGCAACTCCTCCTTTCCTCTCATAAACGTCCAACACTTTCTCTCCCTCTGAAAAGTCTGCAATAATCATCCAAAGAGATTTTTTTTTTGCTTTGTCTTTCTCCTTCCTATTCCCCACACCAGTTCCCTTCAACTCTCAGCCAAGAAAAATAAAATTCACAAGGTAATATTAGTTATTTAATTTTATTCTGAGTTTATTGTCACCCCTTTCAATTCCAACACCTATATGCTGGGAAAATAAAAAATAAAGGAATTGCAATTACATTAAATTCCTTTGTCTGGCAAGGAATTGAAATTAAAATATTTAATGCTTAGAAGAGGGTATTGAAATGAAATTTCTTCAATTTTTGTCTGCTCTTCGGTCGCCTGCAACACAAAATTTGCACCAACACCAAAAATAAAAGAATTGAGCAAATTGAGTCAAAATTAAAAAAATATTTTTTTTTGAGTGATGAGGATTGCACTACACTTGGGATGCTCCTGCATTAGACACATTGGGTAAAAAGTTTGTGAGCATAGGGTCACAAAAATGGAGTTGAGTAGGAGGACTACTCTTTCAAGTTGCAAACAACTTGTAGTATGCTTCCATGCTAATTGGTACTTTGCAGATTTTTTTCTTTCTTCTCTTCTTCCAACACCTTGCCAAAATGTTTGCCATATTTCCTTGCCAAATTTTCTCCTCATTGTCACCTCCTTGTGTGGAACTTCTTCCACCATGAGCTAACCTCTCTCTCATGCCATCTTCCTCTCATTCTTCCTCTTGTGGGATTCAACCCACCATGAATCATCCACCTCCACCTAATGCTTTCTTCATGCTCTCTGTTTGTGGGATCTTTCCCATCATAATCCGACCACCTCCACCAAACTCCACTTTCATCTTCCACCTTTGTGAGAATTAGCCCACCACAATCCATCCTCCTCTAAGAACTTTCTCCCCAATATTCATTCTTTACTTTACACATACTAGGAACGATATTTGAATCTTGGAAATTAAAGATTTTCGTCATCCCCATTTTTGCAACTACATCTTCTTCAACCTCTCTTTTGTGCCATACCAATATGATGGTTTTCTCCGGGCTGCACCTCAACCATCAACACCTCCATGCTTTCATTCCCCTCATTTTCAAACTCATATGAATGCAAATTAGCATACACCTCATAATTACAAAAATGAAATTTACCTCTGTTGCTACAATCTTTTCTCTTCCTTTATGTTCAGCTGCAATACTTCCATCTTCATCACTCATTGTCATCTCCATCTCTGTGTCCTCCAAAGGACACACTATTGCTACAACCACTTCCTTTTCCTCAAGGTTTACACCTTCACTTGGCTCCTCAATCGTTGCTGCAAATTTTATTTTGCTCCCTCTTTCTATGCTCTTAACAAAGCATGTTCTTCTCACTTCACTCTTCTCTTCCTCATTCTTTTGCACAAGGATTTCTTCAAGCCTCCCTGTTGCTACGCTTCCTCCATCACCATCCACCTTCATCAGCATGTCCTCCAAAGGACAAATTTTTGTTGCATTTCTTGCTTCCTCTCCACAATTGCAACTTGCACACTTGTGTGGGCTGCTCCCACATGTTCACCTCTCCATGAAACCTCTGTCAAAGGGCTGCAACATTCATTATTTTCAACTTGTCCATCCTTTTCCCAAAGGACTTATGTGTCACTAGGTTCTCTCAATTCTTCACACCCACTCCAATTCTCATCTTTTTCTTCAGAATAACAATCTTTCATCTGTGTGCCTTTCAATTTTACTCATTTCAGCCTCCATTAAACCACTTGCACGTGGTTCTTTCTCATACTTTCGTTCATCCCTTTCAACTCCTTTGTTTTTCCCACCTTCAAGGGCATCCAACCTTTCTTGGAGTTTCAACACCTCTTCATAAATAATATGTGAAAATCCTTTTTTTTGTTGCTCCATAAACAAATGTCTTATGGGGCTCTTCATGACCCATCTCGCCTTCTTCTTGGAAGGCATCCTTTCACCCTCTCAATCTACAACTTTTGCAACTTGCATACACACAATTTATAGAGTCAATGCTTCGTACAATTGTAGGTACTCCTTGCAACAAAAAATCACTCACCATCCTCTACCCAATCAAGACTCTGGAAGATGCTTCTCTAAGATTTACTCTACCCACTTTTCCTTAGTGAAGGAAGTTTATGCACCTTTTACCCAACTTTATCTCACTGGAGGACAACCAACTATTTCACACAATATTTAAATCTGCAGCTGCAAAGTCAAACATACACACACTCTATCCTCTTCAACTTCTCTTCAATTTTATAACTTTTTACAACAAGCTTCACCTTCTTTTTATCTCCTCAATGAACCTTTTACCAAACTTTGATACCAATTGATGCAACTCAAGGACGGGATGCCTTACCAGACAGCCCACCCTTGTAGCCAAACAATTATAAATTCAAATTCACACATTTTCTACCAGGCAACTATACTCACACTCAATTTATTTAATTTCAAAACATTAAATGAACAACTTCAAATTAACATAAACCAATAATCATTTATTTTATTACTCTTCCAAGCATCCATAGGCCAAACCAATGGAACACCAAAATTACAAATTTAAACTATGTCCATACCATACATTTGTTGCAGCCAACTAAGGAATATGAATTCTATTTTATTTTAATTTACAACTCAATCTTCCCTTATTTGGGAATTACTCTCAGACCAATTTAGATGAATACAATTAATCTTTGTATTATTTTAACCAATTCACACAATTAAAATTTGCACTTTCTCTATTTTTTACCAAATGTTATGCCCTTCTTCCACTCTTTATTCTCATTGGTAGCAATTTCTTGGTCTTATTTACTCATCTTATCTAGTCCAATGTCCCTTGTGGCCTCCCAACACATGTCACAAAAAAAAGGCCTTAAAAAAAATGTTTCTATGCTCCTTCCCAGTGGTTCACACCCTTGCAACTCCTCCCTTCCTCTCAAAAATGTCCATCACTTTCTCTCCCTCTAAAAATTCTGCAATAATCATCCAAAAAGACTTTTTTTTTGCTTTGTCTTTCTCCTTCCTATTCCCCACCCCAGTTCCCTTCAACTCCTAACCAAGAAAAATAAATTTCACAAGGTAATATGAATAATTTTATTTTATTTTGAGTTTATTGTCACCCCTTTCAATTCCAACACCCATATGCTGGGAAAATAAGAAATAAAGGAATTGCAAACAATAAATTCCTTTGTCTTCATTGCCTAGCAAGGAATTGAAATTAAAATATTTAATTCTTAGAAGGGGGTATTGAAATGAAATTTCTTCAATTTTTGTCTGCTCTCCGGTCATTTGCAACACAAAATTTACACCAACACCAAAAGTAAAAAGAATTGAGCAAACTAAGACAAAAGTATTATTATTATTATTATTGGGTGATGAGGATTGCTCTACACCTGGGATGCTCTTGCATCACAGCTTTAAGGACTCTCCCAAGCATGCTCATGTTGGCCTATTATTGATAGTTGTTCCTTGAAGTTTCATTTAAAGGGGGGATTAAAAGCATTTTTCATCATTGTTTTCTAAAGAAGAGAAATAACATCAGCTGTGTTGGATGGACCAACTTGAGAGTAAATCTGGATTAATACATAGAGGCATTACATATGCAATCACCTTCTAGGGTAACTTTTTCCCAACCACCCTAATACATTTTCTTTTTATATAGTAAATTGGAAAATTGATGTGATTATATTTCCAAAGCAGGAGGCAATCTCGATGGCTCCTTATGAGGATGGAGGGTCTCATCAACCCTAGATTGTCATGACATTTATGGCCAAATGGTAACCATGTCAAATAAGACTTTTATGTTGACAGTCTTAACATTCCTAAACTATGTTGTGGATAAAGGGGAATGCAATAATGGTGTAAGAGGAAGCTAGCAACACAATGAACAAAAGCATCGCAAATTTAGGGTGAAAAATGATCTTAAGTGAGCCACGATTTTTGAAATTGCATTTCTAATGTCTCACAAAAAACATTAATGATCACAAAATGTGGACCATCTTGTTAATCCTCTAATCCCACTTGTGGACAATTATTTATGAATGAGCAATTTTTTTGCCACAAATATAAGTCAGTAGTTTTGAAAGAGATGTTGACAAACAAACTATTATGTGATATTTTATTAGGATTTAATTGTGTACTTTTTGTGTCAAACTCATTGATTCATATTTCATGAATAGTGGTTCACAATAACCCATTTCACATAAGCATAACTGGTCATTTGGCACTCATTGCATTATCGGTATGCAAATTTGCTACCCTAAAAGGTTGTGTTTAATAAGATCTAGAGCCAAAAGTGAAGTCATTCTTGCCACCTCAATGTCAACTATGTATCTTTCCTATCAAAGTAGTTAAGTCCTTAGGTGTTGCTCTATCATGGTTTACTAATGATGTATGTAGGCCGGTTGTCACAAATTTTCAAGGTACGAATCTTGAAAGAGGCTTCAACTCTAGTATCAATAGAGAAAAGAAGTGGTGAAGTTCAAACAAGACCATGGTGGTAGATACCAGGCACGAGTAGGAATGATAGAGCCTAAGACAAATCTTCTCTAATACATTGAAACAAAATCATATATGAGGATCATCTTCCAAGCATAAAGTTGTCACTTTAGAGGGTCCATATTCAAGACATACAATTTCATTGAAGTCTAGAGACCAAACTTTTTTATTTTTAGGGAAAATAATTGTTTTTTGTTTTTTCAACTTGTTTTGGATTGAGGAGCTAAGCACGAAAATCACACCTTTCTATTTTTAGAAAGTCATGTTTTTGCTTTAGAGACTATTTGTTGGATGAAAAGCAATAGATGGAAATGGCAAAAGGTGAACAATAGAAATTCAAGCTTCATTGAGTGAAAATGGTTTCAAGAGGCAATAAAATGGTGAAAAACTCATTGAAGTTAGAAATTTTATGGTGTAGTGTTCGAGAACAAAAAAATGGAGCAATTTTAATAAAAAGATCTCGATTTTTTTCTAAAATCATTTGAAATTTTTCAAAAAGCATCCAAGCACCCATGCCTAGTTCATTATTGATGTTCACATAAGAAAATACTTGATAAAATTCATAAAAAACAAAAAACAATTGGATGCCTTAGTTCCTTTGGACATAAATGACATGTTTTTCTTGCCAAAACGAAGACAAAAATAAAGAAAAATTGACATCCAAGGTAGTGCATGCATCAAGTGAAGATTGGAAAGAAAATAAAGTGAAATAAAAGAGAAAACACATTGAATATGTGCTCTTCATTCAAAGAGACGCCCAAGCTAAGATTGAAGATCAATTAAAACAAATTAAAGACAATCAAAATATCATAACCCTTGATTCAAATGGATGCTCAAGATGAGGAGCATAAATAGAAAGACATTAATATTTTATATTATTTTTAGAGGATAATAGAAGTACTTTTGAAGAAATTATTTTTACTATTTTTGAAGCTTAAAAAAGGTGTAACTAGAAAACTATAAATATGTGTTATTTACACATACAATGTAATGGGAGTTCATGTTAGACTTATGCTATATAAATTGTCATTCAATTTTGAGATCAACTAAATTGCTAAGTGTATGCGTAAAGAATGTAAACTTTATTTTTTCCTATGTTGCTAAAATTTCCATTTAAGTCCAAGCCCAAGTATTATAATCATTCAAGGAAGAATGCAATTAATAAGATCCATTTAACTTTATATGACATTAGTGTTTGAATCTATGAAGTAATTTTAAATGCTTTGTGGTAGTTAATTTCCTTCATCCTTTCTTCTTCTAATTACTGTTATTTCCATGTTTTATGTTGTTCTCAAGATCAAATTAATTGTTGATACAAATCCAACAATCCTTGTTTTAATTCTTGCATAGTATTCTTGTTTACATTTTAAGTATCATAAATTGAGAAAATGATTGGTGAAAATAAGAATTCTTCAAAGTCTTGTGCTCTAAGATATAATATCAAAATAGATAGGTCAAGTTTATTTATTCATTTCATCTTTATACAAAAAACCCAAAAAATAGATTATATAGTTTTCATATTAGTAGATTTGTTTATTTGTTTTAGAATTTAGAGTCACCCATCATAGTACTAGTTTGACTCAATCATGTTTGACCATGGAGTTTCCCCCAAGGTCAACCCCACTTAGTTTGTTGTCCCATTTGGAAAACCTTTAGCAAGTTTTGTGCCTTATGAACCATTTGTATAGAGCTCCTTTAGCTTGTCCTTCCAACATATAGTGTTAGGTGAAAGGGTGGTGTCAATAGGTACCTATCCATTGTTGACTATATTTCAAATTTGATTGCTTAGGATTTTGTAATTGATTGAAGTGTCTTAAGGTATGATGGTAAGAAAAAATCAATATAGATGAAAAGTTTCATCTAGGTCTTCTTCATATAATCCTTTTTGGTAAGGTGATCAATTCATTGTTTAGGAGAAAGGATAAGAGATGTTCAAGTGGATTATGACATGATATGTATTCTCTTTGTTTTTGGCCTAGAGGATGAAGTGGATGTGTCACTTCACCATGCAAGAATGTGATCAACTTCAATAGCTCTTAAGACTAACTTAGAAAGGGAGTTGCAATTTGTGAATAGTAGTTTTTCTTGAATCTTTGGTAAGAGGTTCCCAAATAAGATGGGTTGCACTATAGAATTATAAGGTTGGAAGTCCATGTGGATAAGCAATGAAAAGAAGTGAGTTGTGAACTCACATATAGTTTACAATGTGTAATTCGTAATAAAGAGACTTTGGACTCTATGTTGAGTTGGAAGTGGAAATTAAAGGCATGTATAATATTGACAAAGATGTGAATGGGCTAAGTGGAAGAATGTAGAATCAATCAAATACATTGTTTTCAATGTAGTAGAGAATTTCTTGTGAGGATAGCATCATTAGTAGTGATAGTTTTCAACATAGCATAAAAGTGTCAAACATGATTGATGGGATCCACATGTACATTATATTTATCAAATTGTATCAAAGTCATGTGACTAGGGGATTGGTGTTTAAGGATGTTGAATGTTAGAGGGGATTTTATCTATCCAATTGATTAACATGGGGAAAGGAGTGAGGTTTTATAGCTACACTTCTAACTCCTTAATTTTGGTATAAGTTTATGTTCAATTAGGAGTAGGGTAAACTTCACATGGATGTATAATGTCATGGTGAGAGTGAAATTGTAGCCTATACATGACCAAGTAGGTTATACAAGGGAATACAAGAGATAGGGAGTTGATGAGTAGGAAACATGGGTGGAGGTGACAATCATAGGGGTATATAATTTCTTTTGTAGTGTGGGGGTTTTAAGTAATGGTTCATGTGATAACGTGAGCATGAAAGATGAGGGAAGGGAAATATAACATGGTGGTAAGTTTAGAATTTTACGAGAGTATTGTGGTGGGTCATATAACATGAGAGGTATGGATAATGACTAAGGAAGCTTTATTTAATGATATGGTGTGTTTGTAAGAGGAGGTTTATTGGTGGGACTATGGGAATCATCAAGAGGTTAGTTTTGTGGAGCATCTACAAAAATTGTGATAGGGAATGGTGGGGAAAAATATGTGTCATCCTTTAAGGGAGAAAAGACAAATAATGAAGAAATAGAGGGAGAGGGATGTGATAATCCAAGGAAGTCACAATCTACATCCTCGCTAGGAGAACACTCACTAAAGGAATCACATGTTATGGCAATGAAAGGAATAACATAATCTATGGGTGAGGGGTGAGATAAGGCAAAATAGAATTAGGGTATAGATTGTAGAATATGGTATAGAAAGAGTGGTTTGTAAGAGAAGAAAAACATAGTCATAGGAGGTGAGTAAAAAGGATTTTGTTTTGGAGGGTGAATGGTAGTGAGAGCTTGGCACTTGTTGAGAAGTAGTCATGAAAATACTTGGGATCAACAAAGGTAACAAAAATAGGAGGGAATGGATAACAAGGGAACTAATGATGGCTTAAAATAAGACAATGATGATATGATTAGAATGATGACAAGGAAAGAGATTAAAATCATGAAGATAGTAGAGATGAGAAGAGAGAAATAAAACACACAAAGTAAAAAAAAGACAAGTGGCGACTAAATGTAAAAGTAACTTGAACTAACAAGTGTGATAAACTACCCTACTAAGAGTGATGCATATACTATTTTAACTTATTCAATTTAAATAAAAATTAATAGGAACTTTCACATTCAATTCTAAAGCTTGTCACTTTAGGTTTTCTATTTTCCTTATGTCTAGGATATTTCTTTTTTCCTACACATATTATTAAGCTTTCTTAAGTTATTTAGGCATGGTTATCATGAGAACACATTATAATCCATTAGTTACATGTATTACTCTCACCCACCTTTGGGTAGTTAAGTCTCACACCTTTTGAATTTTTATGCCACTTCTCATAACCATTTGTTTGTCTTCATCTAAGTAGGTGCAACCATGTAATCAACATTTACCAAGTAGGTAAAACTCCCACTTATTTTGGATAGTTGGAGAACCTATACCTCTTAGATGTATGTGCCCTTATTTGTGTTATATATATAGCACTCACCACTTTTCTTAGTTAGAAATAGTAATGTGATCTTTGCCTATACTCTATTGTATTTTGTCTCTTAAATTCTCTTTTTTTTAGAGTTTCTCTATATTTTTCTATTTTGATCTTTGATCATTTGTCAACTAGAGTGTGTGTGATCTACAACTGCCAATAGATCTTAGCTTAGATTCTCATTTATCATAGAATTTGAAATGGTATTGGAGTTGAGTTGTTTGTGTTAGATTTGTGAAAAAAACACACAAAGCAAGATCAAACAAACAAGAACACCTTCCACACACGAGAGTTACAAATAATGATTTGCTATTTCTTCAAAAATAAAGAACTTATAGAATAATGAGCTTGGTTAGAGTTACAATGAAGGAGAGTTCTTATAAGAACATACCCTAAATGAGAAGGGTATTATATCATGACAAGTGTCATTATCACATGTGATGAGACAAAATGATCTAATAATAGCTCAAACTAATAAAAGAAAAAACACTCATAATTTTAGCTTAAGTGCATAAAGTGAAATTAGCTTAATAATCAATTAAAGATTAATTAATTATTAGCTAATAAATGATTACTCTAACATCCCCCCTTAAGTGAAAAATTAGGGAGTAGCTAAACACCCTAAAAAATGAATGCATAAAAAGCAATGAATGCATGAATGGTCTTGGAAACAAGGTTTGATGAGGTACCCATGTACAACCAAAGAAATCTAGTCTCTCACAGCTAGAGAAAAAGGAGAAAATATCATGGAAAAAAATCCTCTCCAAAAGAGAGAAAGACAAATGAAGGACTAAGAAGCCTCCAAAATAGTTTCCCAAAAAATAGGAACTTGAAGAGCATTGTTGAAGCACAAAGAAACTATAGGTGATTGTCGAAGTATGACTGCTATAGTGTTGACGTGAAGAAGCTCCTCTAAAAATAGATGATGATTAGGATCAAGAAGACAGGAATATGCATGAGTTCCCCTAACAACACTATTCGAATAATGATCAGATGGAAAACAAAGGAAAACATCTGACAATCAAAGATACAAATGACTCATGAATCTATGTGAGTGACTCCAATGACCCTACTCAACCATGCAAGATGCAAGTAAAAAATATAGGTGCCAATAGATTGAAGAGCACTAATCAAGTGAAAAAAGGTCATGTCTAGAAATAGGAATGCAAGAGTGTTCATATGGTAAGTGCTCCATCTCACCGAAATGCATGGGTAACCAACTGTTGCATCCGCCTAGTACATAGGAACAAAAACTAAATACATAGATCAATCTTAAACAAAACCAAGGAAGCATTAGCACAAATAATAGAAACCTCCCCATAATTTTGAAAAGGGAGAGAAATGATAGGTTCACTAAAATTGTGTATCACCAAGAAGTGTATGAAGGAGAACCAAGAACATCTCAAAACACACAAAAAATACCTGCACTGAAAATGGTGTGCAAATAAGAAACACATTTATGAGACAAGAATCACTATGATTCAATATTTTTGTGGAAGGAACACTCACTTGATAAAGGTGTGATGGAAAAAAAAGGTACTACATAGCCCCCCATGACACTTTATAACATAGTGTGAGTACAAAAGACACAACAAGATGTGCAAAATCCCCCAAAAAATATATACAACAATGGAAATTTATCTTAGTGTGTAGATAAAAACAATAAAGTGCTTACAAAACATGTCTATAATGCCCAAATAGGAAAAAATGTTAGAATTACATGTAGAATAGCCAAAAACAAGTCATCCCACACAAACAAAAAGTTTCCAAGAGTTAAACATTCAAGTAATTCACCAGAATGTGAAAACACAAAAAAAAAGTACTAGGAGAAAAATATAGAAAAAGTGCATAGATAGCTATGAGGAGCTCCAAAAGAAATTTCCAACACCCTAAGAATTATTAAAAATAGAGAAAATGATCAAAATTTAAGAGCTTAGGAGTGGAAATAGAATATCTGACTTTGACAAGCTATAGAATGCACCAAAAAAAAAAAAAACCTGATAAGACCCACACCATTGAAAAGTGTGTGAAACTAATTTTTTAACGATATCTCATTCACCCAATTTCGATGTTGTACACCCATGTTATGGCCAAAAGAAAAAAAAACTCCTTTAGGGCACAAAGGGGTCTAGGAGGGTGCCTTTCCTGCATCCATATCGTTGATGTCAGCATGTTGCAAGAAAAATATTTTGAGGAATATTCTTCTCTTCCCAAAAAAAAATAATCTAGCCTTAGAAAACCAAAATGGCCAGAAAATTCTTGAAGATTCCCCCTATCAAAAAGTCATGTCATCACCAAATTTTAGAAAAAGTAATGCTGAAAATAATTGAACATGATAGAAGAGTGTTGATTTTCTGCACTACCAACTAATGGTTGAGCCATCAGGGGGCGTCACTTATAGTGACACTTTATATATAGCACGAGACACTATGTATAACACTCGTGGTATATATAGCACACTTTTTTAAATACATATTTTATTTACTTTTAAATCCGTTGTATGTATTGCATGTATAAGGACTGTACAAGACCTTGTATAATTTTATTTTTCCTCAAAAGTTGGACCATTGGTTAAAAAGGGAAAATTTATAGTCAAAATTCATCTGTTCGACCTCCTAAATGGAATGGTGAGGTTCATATATGCTATCTTGTTCCTATATTACATGTTAATATTTAAATGAAGTTCTCTTCCTGAGTTGATGTTGAAGTGTATACTACTCATAACAAGAAAATAAATCAATACCGACCTTCAAAAATACTTAAAGAATCCATCAATATTCAAAAGAAGTATAAAATCCAAAATAAATAAAAATTTCTCTTAAGATGGACTACATGACCAAATCTAATCACAATAAAAGGAGTGAGATGTTGTCCTACACTAGGATTATCCAAAATCCATAGTGAGTTAGAGAACATGTTCAAGAAAAAAAAAAGTTTTATATAATGAAATAACTTGCACAATAGAGGATTATGATAGAAAATATGCTTCAAATACTTGATAATAACTGAGAATAACAAGCCACTTTGAGGGGAAAAACCTCCAAATATCTCCAATGAGAACACAATTCACAATATGATGATGAAATAAGACTCACAACCTCCTATATATACCTTATTTATACCTAGGATATCACCCAGGCCAACTTAGATAACCTTATATAAGCCCTAGGTTGACCTAATTAACTAAATGACAATATAATAATGATAATATGACTTAATTAGGAGTTAAGATAGCCACAAAATAATTATTCATAACCTGATATACTCTAATATTAAGGGCATAACATACTCCCCTCTTCAAAGAAGTATTGTCCTCAATGCTAAGCAATTTTGAATGCTTTTGAATGAACTCCTCATCCTCCTATGTGGCATCTTCAATTGGTAAATTCTTCCATTGGATGAGATATTGAGTGAGTGTTCTAGTCCTTAGCTTCCTTGTACATTTCTAAAGAATAAACTCTAGTTCCAATATGATTCTTCCTTCTTCATTGAGTTTCAATAATATTGTCTGAGTAGGGATATTATTCCCAATCACCTTCTTCAAACAATAAACATGAAAAACTGGATGTATCTTTGTTGTTGATGACAATTTAAGCTTGTAGGAAACACTACCTATCTTCTACATGATTTGATATGGGCCATAATATTTTGGAGACAACTTTTTATTCTTTGACTATTGCTTAAGTGATATTTGCTTGTAAGGTTGCAATCTCAAGAAAACCCAATCCCCAACTTCAAAAATTCTTTCACTACGATGTTGGTCCGCCTGATGATTCAATTAATTTTATGTCATGGATAGATTCTCTTTAAGTCTTGAAATTACTTGTTGTTGATGAAGTGTGTGGTTCTCCATGACTTGAATTCTTAGTGATACCTTCAATGATGATGTGATGGAAGGAGGATGATATCTATACAATTCTATAAATGGAGACATTTTTTATGAATTATGGAAGGAAGTGTTATACCACCATTTTTCTAGTGGTAGCCAATCTACCTATTGAGACTGTTTATATGAAGTGAAACAAAATAGATATCCTTCCAAACACTTATTAACAACCTCAATTTTCCCATCAGATTGAGGATGGTATGAAGAACTATGAGCCAATTGAGTACCCAAACATTTGAATAAATCTGTCCAAAAGTTACTTATAAATATATGATCACAATCACTAAAAATAACCTTAGGTATACCATATAGCTTTTGAATATTCTCTAAAAATGCTTTTTCCATTGTACTTGTTGTAAAAGGATGTGATAATACAATAAAATTTGCATATTTAGTGAGGCAATCCACTATTGTTATGATGGCATTCTTACCATTAGATCTTGGAAGCCCTGTGATGAAGTCCATGAAGACCTCTTCCCAACATTGGCTAGGAATAACTAAGGGTTGCAAGAGACCAGGTATCTTAATTGTCTCCCCTTTATTTCTTTGACAAACCAAATATTCAGCCACAAATTTTTGAACATCCCCTTTTATCCCTTCCCAAAAGAAGTCTTTCTTGACCTAATGACATGTCTTCAAAAATACCGAATTACCACCCATTGGAGACTCATGAAGCTCTATGAAAATATTTTGTTTGAGAGGAATTATTGCAAAGATACAATCACTCTTTATGCCACAAATTATCTCCCTTCCAAGAAAACTTATTTAAACTACTAGGATCACTCTGTAATTGTTGAATGAGATTACTCGTAGCAACATCATTCTGCTACTCTGCTTTGGCTTCTACTACCCAATCTACTTGTAATATTGAAAGGGAACACAATAAAGCTTCATCCTTCTCATCCTTCCTCAATAATGCATCTACTAAAACATTTCCTTCCCTTTCTTATAGACAATCTCAAAATCATATCCCAACATCATAGTAAGCCATTTTTGTTGTTCTTCAGAAGATAATCTTTGTTCCAAAAATATTTTAGGCTATCATGATGTATCTAAACCTTCAAGTGTCTACCCATTATATAAGGCCTCCATTGTTTATTTGCTTGAAGAATAGACAACATTTCCTTCTCATAAATAGGTTTGAGTCAAGATTCTTACCATTTAATTGATGATTCTCAAAAGCAATGGGCTGACCCTCCTACATGAGAACAACACCTATACCATTTCCTGAAGCATCACATTCCACAATAAAATCCTTGGTGAAATTCAGAGTGGCAAGCATTGGAGTTTTACACATAGCCTCCTTCAACATTTTAAATGTATTAGCAGATTCGTTCTAGTGAAAAGAGTCCTTCAATAAAGCTATAAGGGGTTTTGCTATATGGCCATAATTATTCACAAACCTTCTATAGTATCCAATCAATCCCAAGAAACCCCTCAAATTCTTAACGGTTTTGAGAATAGGCCATTCCATGATAGCCCTAATTTTGTTGGGATCCACCTTTACTCCATGTGAAACTATGTGTCCCAAATACACCATCTCATTGAGATAAAAAGCACACTTGGATGGCTCAGCATAGAGTTTATGATCTTTGAGAACTTGTAATACTTGACCTACATGTTGCAAGTGTTCTTCCCATGTCTTGCTATAAATCAATATATCATCAAAGAACACTAATACAAACATCCTCAAAAATTTATTATAAAAGGAATTCATCAAAATTTGAAGTGTAGATGGTGCATTGGTAAGACCAAATGACATCACCAAAAACTCATAATGACCCTCACAAGTCCTAAATGTTGTCCTACAAATATCTTCTTCCTTAATTTGAATTTGGTGATAACCTGATCTAAGATCTAACTATGTAAAATACATGACTACATTCAATTCATCTAGCAAATCATCAATTACTAGAATAGGAAACTTATCTTTGATGATGTACATGTTGAGAAATCTATAGTTTGGGAACATGCACCAAGTTTCATCCTTCTTCCGCACCATCACCATGGGTGAGAAGTAAGAACTTTGGCTATGCCCGAGAATTCATGCCTCTAACATTTCCTCAACAATCTTTTCTTTCTCGCTTTTCTATATATGTGGGTACCTATAAGGCATATTGTTGGGTGGATAGTTCCTTGGAACTAGTTGTATGGCATGATCATGGTCCCTCTTAGGAGGAAGTTCTTTAGGCATGTCTTCAAAAACCATTGAGTGATAATCAATTATTTATTATAAATCTACATGGGTGGGAGCATTAGATTGAGATACTTCTAATGAACATAATTGGGTAACGAATCCTTCAGCTTTTGCATTTTATGAGAGCTTACCATTTGTGGGAATTTTCCTTCAACCCTCTTAGCTCTACTATATTTCCTTCTGATTGAAATCTCATGAATAATTCTTGGAAGCTCATCTCAGTTGTTCCCAAATTAGTAAGCCATTGCACTCCCAAAATAATATTTTTTGCACCCATGTAGATAACATACATTGGGCTATAATCATTGAGCAGAGGCAGAGGCTGCATTCATAAGTGTTAGATTTGAAATCAGTAAGGGCTACTCGAGATTATGGGTTGAAGGCGACTCTTTGAACATAATAAATTATCTACGTGGCACCCATCATCTGAGTTGGAATGTTGATCAGCTCATTAAGGATATGATAATCATGTTACAATCTTGTGAGGAGACCTGCATCTCTCACGTTTACTGAGAAGGAAACTCAGCGAAAGATTTTTTTCCAACGAGGCTGTCAAGTTAAATGATTTTCGATCATGGGAGGAGGGATCGATCCTTCCTGAAAAAGCTAGGAGTTTATTGAGGAATGATGATGTGGGATGAGTTGATGCGACATTCATGGTCTAGTACCTTCCTTCGTTTCACATGCTTTGTGGGTGTTTTTTTACTCTCTGGTATTCATCTAAGTGTTATTCACAAGGGTTTGGTGTTTCTAGTGTTGCTAGCCATGGGTGGTGATAGGAGTAGAATCGAGTCACATTCCTATGGGGACATTCGAAGAAACAAGAAGCTCTGGAATATTTTGTACCATGGAAATTTTACTCCATTCTTGGAGAGGCTACATGGGAATGACCCCAATGCCTCGATGCAATTTATTTATTTCTGGCACAATCGGAAGCTCAAGGTTGATGGTCTAGAAGTGGAGGTAAATGAGGATTTAATTTCTTTTGTTACTGGGATGCTGACGGTTGGTCATAAGCTCTTCAAGGATAAAAAGAGTAATGAGGAGGCGATGGCCCAATTTTTTAAAGATGATGAGTGAAAGAAATTAGTTAAACTGGAGACCTGGGGCTATGAGATAAAATCCCTCAAGAAAATTTTGGCGAGCGTTGCTGAGGTGCTTATGTGTTATGTGACTCTGGAGGGGAGGTTTATGGCTCTTGTCGGTCACCATTTTACTCTCCTCAACCATTTTAGACATTGTTTGTTCATTTCGTTTCCTTTCTTTTTGCTTTCATCTTTAGAGGTCTCTATTTATGCCCATCTGAAGAATAGGAGGGCTCTTGTCCTCCATGAAGGGCTTATTTTATTGATTATGGAGCATGTTAAGTCTCTTACCCTGACTCCTACCATCAAGGGCAAGGAGAAGACTTTAAGTGATGTGTTTTTTGGTTCTAATCCCACTTTGGATGAGGAGGAGGACTTATCTTCGGTGGCTATGGCTACTTCTTTGAAGAAGAGGAAGGTGGGTGGTTCTAAGAGTAACAAGGCTACTAAGTGGCTTTCCCTTTCTGAGAGTGAGAACACAAAAGTGGGGTCATATGATTCTTCTCCCAAAACTGTGGAGGTGGTTGTTGGTAAGGATGTTGTTGGTGGTGGCCTAGAGGTGGGGACATAGGATATTACTATGGGTTTGGTGGACAAGCTACGAAGGTTGTCGAAGTGTATTGCTAACCTGAAGAACAAGGCCTCGAATGTTCTGGCTAAGGACCCAAATGTGTCTGGTGATGCAAAGGATTCTGGTGATAAAACAGTGGCCATTGAGGATTCCCCTATGTAGGACATGCCCAAGATGGAGCAGGACAAGGAGATTAGAGGTCTGAATGAGGAGAATGCAGAGAAGAAAAAAGCTAAAGGATCCCTTGAAGATAAATCCTCTTTCCGATGATTTTTCTTACTTTGATGATGACACTACCTCCATGTATGATTTGTTGGATATGGCTAGGGCTAGAGCCACTAGTACCTTTAAGTTTGCTAAGTGGAATTTGTAGGAGTTCAATAAGATTAATATTAAAATTAGAGGTTTGAAGGAGAATATGAAGAATGTTCCCAAGGGTTCAGTTCTTGAAATTCTTATTGATAGAATAGTGGACCTTGAAGGTTCCTATCATGACTTCAAATCTTTGTGTGAGCAAAAGTTGGCTACTCTGGAAGCCAAGGTTTTGGGTACAAATGTTGATATCAAAAAACTAATGCAGGCTTGTCATATCTCTGTGAAGAACAAAACAGATTCCTTGGAAGTCCTTTTCAAAAAGATTAGTGAGCTTAGGGAGGATTAGGTTTATTTATCTGAGCTTATGGAGAAAGAGCACGCAGCTAAGGGAAAAGGTAAATAAGTTGCTAAGGATGATGACAAAGGACCTGTTGTTAGAGGGTTGACTGATTGGAAGAGATCCTTTGATGTTGAGAAGAAGGATCTGTTGGATATGGTCGAAAGACATAGGAGCCAGTAGATTGAGGTGGCCAAGACCCTGAGTAGTTTGGATTAGCACCTGGTCTTCTTCTTTGTTGCTTTTTGTTTCCTGCTGAGTGTAGGTTTCTTTTCGGTTTTGCTATTTTGTGGCTGCTGGGTGTTGTTGGTTGTTATTTGTTATACTTTTGTTTAGCACCCATTTTGTTGTGTTTTTTGGTTGTTGGGTTGTTGTTGGTGACTTTTTGAAAATCTTTTCTAGTAGCATTTTGTGTCTTTTGTTGTAAATGGTTTCAAGTCCCTTCAAAATCTACTTTTCCCATATAATCAAAACATACATTGGGCTATCAAGGTGGTAATCTCCCGTGGATAATTTAATGCTATGGAAATTTCTAGAAAAACTAATAGTACCACCATCTACAATCAAAACTTGAAACTCTAGAGCCGGATATATAAAAAAAATTAGATGAGTGGCCAATTTTTTATTGAGGAAATTATGAGTATTACTCGAGTTGATCAACATTGTTACTTTCTTCTTCTTTAAGAAACCCTCTACCTTGAGAGTTTGTGGGGTGCTAAAACCAGAGAGTGCATGATAATATATGATTTGTTGGGGATCATGTGATTCATCATCTAACTCCTTGTTACCCTCTAATATTGGTTCCTCCTCTTCTTTCTTACTCGCACCTCTAATAGAGCAATTTATTTTCACTCCATTTATGTCCTCGACTATATTTTCTATCACAAATGAGATGTAACCCTTTTTCTCTCTTCTCTTCAATTTTTTTTGGAGTCAACCTAGTACATTGCGGTAATGAATGTGTAGGAGATCTCCTTTAGTTGACAATTACAATCCCTTATCACCTACTATCCAAAAAATTCTCCTCGACTTGTCTTTCCATTACTATTTCTTGCAATAAGGAGTGTGGTTGGAACAACTGTACTTCATATTTTATGCGATCCTTTAAATTGCCTAGAAATAGTTCCCTCAAATTTCTTTTTGTCACATTCTCCACTCTTATAGAAAGGGTTTGAAATTATTGAATATAATCCTTGACCATGTCTATTTTCTTTGATTTAGTGAGTTGGCAGAAGTAGCTATCCATAAAGTTATCTCCATAATGGGTAGCAAGTTCCTCTTGAAAAATTTCCCATTTGACCATCCAACCCTTCTTTCTCTTCTCATCACATAACCAATGATATCAAATAAATTGATCTGGTTCTAGGTACAATGATTCTGTAACCACCTTTTGTTGACTAGGAGCATGATGAAGATCAAATAATTGCTCCATTTGGAATAGCCAATTGGTTGGGTCCTTGCCATCAAAATTTCTCATATCCAACTTGGGTATGAATTTCCTTGGCATAGGATTATTATAGGAAGGATCCTTCTTGAAGGAGGAGTCAAACCCAAGAAATTTATGCCCCAAAAAAAGTATTATCTTCCACCTTACTAGGTGAATCTTCACCCTTACACTTCATCCCTTGAATAATCATGTCCAACTTCTTAGAAAATTTATTTGTCATTCCTAATTGATGAAATTTCACCCTTGACCTTGTTGATCTTATCATTAGGGTTAATATCCTCAATTTCTACCTCATCCTTATCCAAAGATTTCCCTGGTGTGGTAGCATTCTTTTTACCTCTTATTGTAGGCCCCATCATGATGGTATATTTTTTTTGCAATAAATCACACAAATAATTTCAAAATAATTTGAATTTTTTTTGTAACTTACCAGGGCGTAGGTCCTACTCTCCCAAAAAAATATCCCTAAAATTTGGTGTTTTGCAGTCTTCAGAGTGAAATTGTTGGAAATCCTAATTTTGCAATAAATCACTTAAAATTCTCTAGAATTTATATTTTAGGCTCCTTTGTTACTTATTCAAACACCCACCAAAAATCATGAACCTATTATGTAAGATTTGAGAGATATGCACTTTCTAAATAAATTGGGAAGAAACCATAATTCTGCAATAAATCTCTCAATTCTACTCCAATTCCTCTAAAATATGGAATGTAGCTTCTTGAATATGCACTTTCTAAATAAATTGGGAAGAAACCATAATTTTGCAATAAATCTCTCAATTCTACTCCAA
>VDFB02297052.1:0-18312 GCA_007258455.2 Sequoia sempervirens | reverse complement strand
TCTTCATTGACTTTTGTTTAGGTGGTTTTTCTTAAAATACTCACAACATGAACAATCTTACAGTAATAAGGGTTTATATCTTGTAGTTAGGTTTGAAATGTTCCTCTTCTTGTAGTGATTATCCTTCATATCTAGATTTTGAAGATTTTTTGGAATTGGCGTATTCGAATTTTTTTCTTTAAGACTGACAGTCCTATTATGAAATTTTAAAGATTTTTTGGAATTGGTGTATTTGGATTTTTTTCTTTACGACTAGAGTCCTATTTTGAATTTTCAAGATTTTTTTGAATTGGTGTGCTCAAATGCTTTTTAAGACTGACAATCCTACTTTGTAATCAGTTGTTTTAACATATATTTTTTTCCTTCATATTAAAAAAACATTTAATGCAAGTTATGGTTCAATTGTATAAAAAGTTATTAATTTTAACAATAAATAAAGATTATTTATTTTTAATAAAAATAAGGTGTAAAAGTATTATTGATTGTTTTGTCAAATTGAACTGTTCATAGTAAATGATAATTTTACACTTTCTATTGATCAATTAATTACAAATAAGGCACAAACAAGTGAGAAAATATATATAGGGATACATTTTTCTATACTACATTTAGCCCCCACTTTAGTGAGAGGAGGAGTACAAGTGCAAACTCACACTAAAGTAGACAAATATACGTAAAGAGGTGTCTGAGTGCACCAATGCTTATGGGATAGGATGAAAAAGATCAAGGATGCTGTCCAAGACCGTAGGACCAAGATCCTCTGTCAAACCAAAATAAGCACAAATGGACACACAAAAGATGTATGATATGAAGCAGCAAAACAAGACACACAAGCATACAATGCCAAAGACTAAAAGAAAAAAAATAAAAACAAAAAGAGTGGATCAAACCTTGACTATTTTTCCAACTCGATGTGGATCAAGCCTCAATTGTTTTTTCAAAAATGCATTCATAAGTGTAACATTATTTCCAATATGCAAACAACAATGCATGCTCACATGGGCTAATGGAACCTCAGGATATCCACTAGGTGATCCCCCAAAAAGTGGCTAAATGAGAAAGTCATACCAGGTCTAAAAAATCTCACCATACAAGCCATACCAAAGTTATACCTATAATAACCTGGATAAGGCACAACATAAATATGAACTTTGAGCTTTATAAGGTTAGCAAGCTACACTATGCTAAACACTTACAAAAAAAATTCAAGTATGATAAGACATGTTCAAATGGGTTTTACTTAGTTCATGTAAAGTCTCCTCTTAGGGAACATCATGCCTAATGTCTCCAAGAGAGGACTAGTTGAGGATAAAATATTCACAACCTAGGAAATGCAATCCATAGAATTTCCACCAAGAGGAATATCATATTCTAAAAAAGGTCACACTCTTCAAGGAAATCAATCCCGATGTCACCAAGAACAAGACACATCTCATGAATTTAGAAGACCACACTTTGAAAATAAATTCACACTTCCTAGGAGGAATATGCTATCATCCCTAAGAAGGGAACATGCAAACAATGAATTGGGGACAACATGGCCCCCACTTAAAATTCCAACATAGTTGCTATGTTGGTATTTTAAGTAGAAACTGAGGAAGAAAATAATTTTTACCTCAAAAAACTAGTTATCCTTGGCCCCCCAATCATAGAGAAAAAGACAAATGCCAAGAACTATCATGTTGTTGCCACAGAAAAAATGGTTGCACCTAATATTAAACCACCATTAATGGAAATGAGCAAGATACATAAAGCTACTAATCTGTAAGCTAGTAATTCATTAGTATAATGACCATTAACTCTATGATGTGCACAGAATGAACTTTTTTTTGTAGAATTTCTTTTATGATATTAGAGGGAGAGATATCAAATGATCTTGGAGGAGTCTTGACAGGATACTCTTTTGATCAATAGTATAAAATGTTCCTTTCTTTTGTGACGAAGATATCTCTTGCTTAGTACAAGTTGCCATACATACACAAGACTCTTTAGATTGTGATATTTTGTACTCTCCCTTAAAAGACTAGGAATGTATTGCCTGATGAAATTGATATTAAGTGAAGATTTCTTTTATTCTTTCATTTGTTTTGAAGGACAATAAGGAAGATCACTAGTTCTTCCTATCAGTTCAAGATACACTAATGTTAGAGTTGGCTTAGGAGAATATTTTGTAATAGTGTTGGTATTGAGTGAAGGCTTTTCTACTACTTTTGTCTCTTTTGAAGGACAATAACAAATACCACTAGTTGTTACTTATGTTTTAGGCTCCATAGGGACACAAATTCCTTGTTCTCTAGCACCACATCCTTTGCCACTATAACCAGGTTCTTTCAAAAGTTTGTAACCTCTTCCATAAAGATTTTCCATTTCTTTTGGATTCGATAGTTGTTTATAGTCCACTTCATCAAGGTTTGTTGTGTATGTTCTCTTCTTCTAAAGTGGTTGAACTCGATGCTTTCAAAGGTTCTTCTGAATTTTTTGTTGACACTACCACTGGTTCTTTTCTCTTTTTAGGCTCTTTTGTTATCATCTTGTATTCTCCAATGAATGTAGGCATGAAATCTAAGGAACCCAAATCATCCCCCAATAACTTTGTGACTTCTTCAATATTATTTTCTCTTTCTTTCTCTTGCAATTGTTCTACTTGTGCAGTTGTTGTCAATATTTTCAAAAGAATTTCTATGTCTTTCTTAGTGTGAAAACAATTTTTTGGTTTATGGTCAACCTTGATTGTATAAACTATGTTGTTATAGACATGTTTCATTAAATGATGAAGAGTTGAAGGAAATGCATGCAGTTCGTGAATCCATGGTCTTCCTAAAAGAAGATTAAATGAAATATTTTAAGGCATAACATGGACTGGAATGTGCAATATGTCCTTTCCAATGCTAATAGGAAATCTTATCACACCAAGAAGTTGCTTTCCTACATTATCAAATCCATGAATAGATAATACAAGCCTTATCCAAAAGGTTTATGCTACAAATGTTAAGGGTTGAGACATTGTCAACAAGGGTTCTTTTTATCCCACACTTATTAATGATAACCGCTATCATGAAAGCTTTTGTAGAACCAAGATCCTAGTACCTGCAAGAGACAACAAACAAACAAATTAGAAGATTCAAATGCAAGCCAAGATCAAAGTTCCCCATAAAATCCGTTAACAATGTTCAAAATAGGAATAAAAGCAAGAACACAATAAAAAAGCAAGGGAATAGATTAAATCATATTAAAATGATCTTATGGGGGAGTTGGTTCAAATTTGATGTGGAAATTGGCCCTTTCCCAGCTCCTATGCAAGCTCTTAAATATTTGGTGATGATTGATCCATTTGGTGATTACTTCAAATGAACTACATGGAGAAAACCTACAATAACCTAGCTATGCCTTGATGAAATGGATAAAAATGCTAATGCTTGAAGATGAAATTGAGTATAGTAAGTTTTCTCAAATTGTGGATTCATATGGAATGAGGAAAGAAACCCCGTATGCATACAAAGACAAGATGGATAAATTCCCTTAATGAAGCAATGTGGGACTTACTCTCAACCAATGGCCAAGTGCCACTTGTCAAGGTGAGAATGGATGAGGGATGCGCACATTTTGATGAATGTGCCCATAAATGCAATTAGGTGGAATTTGAAAATAATGAAATGACATGTAAGAGGGAAAATGTATGTCATAAATGCCACTTGCCTCAATGCAAAAGATGAAATAAATGTCTTGTTGGAAGGAAAAAGTCCACTTGGAAGGACAAAGTCTGCTTGGAAAGATTTCAAATTTGGAAGAATATCCCCCTATTATGCCATGTTGAGAGAAAATAGGGATTTAATAAATGAATTAAATCTATTTTCATGTGCAATTGAAAAAGGCTAGAGGATGGGACCTAAATTAGAATTAAATTAATCAAGGGTTAATTAATTTAATAAGGGATTAGATGATGTACAAATTTGACTTAGATTTATGGGTTGATTTAAATCAAAGATGAGAAGAATGTGATTTTAGAGATAGTTAAACAAATATTTTGTTTTATTTAACTAAAGGCAATGATTAGTTAGATTAAATTAAACAAGGTTTTAATTTATTTAATTTAATAGATATAATTTAGAAATTAATTAAATAAAATTGATTTGTTTAATTAAATAAAGAGCCAAGGTTAATTAGATCAGATTGATTTATTTAATTAATGAGAGAGAATGACTTAATTAGATCAATGATCTATTTAATTAAGAGAAGAAAATTGGTGAATTTAATCAAATAAGGGTATTCATGATCAAGTGAAACATTCCTTTTGTAATTAGCTCAGTGTGAAAGCAAAAAATTATATGTAGGAAGAAGAAGGAAATAAGCTCAATGTGAAAGCCAAAACTTTGATGTAAAATTCTAGAAGGGATTTACAAAACATAGAGAACCCAAACCCACAACAAAACTGAAGACCACTAGTGATACAAAGCAAAGGACAAGTAGGAACAAATAATGGAAGGAGCAAAGAAGCACAATGGGTACAAAGAGACTCTGCAACATTCAAGTGAGACAAAGCAAGAGCACCCTCCAAGAGCAATATACGTAAAATAGTAGAGAAACTCCTGAGACAAGAAAGATTAAGTAAACTTCCCAAGAAACCCAAAATTTTCCCCAACTTGGAGTAGCCATACCCAATCAGGGGGGCAAAGACTAGCAAAGAAAAACACAACCCAACAACAGCCAAAACAACCCTAACAAGGTCAAGGAGAAGCCACACGCGCCTTTTCTCAAAACCTAGCAAGAGGAAACACAAATAAAACCCAACAAAAACCTAGGAAAACCCATCCTCATCCTCTGAATCCCCACCACAATCACCTCCCCTTCAAACAAAATCAAAATGGAATTGAACATTAATGTTATTACATTCTTCATAATATACATTAATATCATTATTTAAGTAAAAAGTACTTTAGGATTAAAAAAAATGGCAAATTAATATTAAATTAGTTGTACTAATATTAATTTAGATACATATTATAGATTTAATTGCCAGTTTGAATATTACAAAAAACCCAAATTTAAAGATTAAACTTTCTTCACCATATAGATAAAAAAAAATTAATTGATAAAAATTTATTACCATAAGATTAACAAAAGCCCCAAATGAATATTAAATTAATTGTATTAATATTAATTTAAATATATTAGATTTAATTTCTAGTTTGAATATTAAAAAAATCCCAAACTTAAAGATTTAACTTTCTTCAGCCACAAGAAAAAACTAATTTAATTGATTACTATTATTATTATATTATTCATAACATATCATAATTTAAAAAATTAAAACTAGTTTAGTTGAAACCTAATATTATTACATAAATTTGGTAAAAACAAAAATCTCTTAAGTAAAATCCTCCATTTGTAGATGCTAAAGTCGAGTGAAACATTCCTTTTGTAAAGGTTGCTTGCCCCCTTTCACACTATTTCCAAAACCATTATATCATGACAATCATTGAGATATTACATTCAAAGTATAATGCAAACGACTCGCAATGCAGATGATATATTATATTTAAATAAAATATTATTATTTAAAAAATTGTTTAAAAGATTATGAATTGTTTAATGCACACAGATGTTTTGTCAATGACAAAAATAGTGATTGTAAATCTCAATAAAGCTAATTTCACTCAAACAATTGGTTACGATTAAACTAGCAATCTCATCTTGGTGTGCAATCCAAGAGTTGTGGAAAGGCAATTAGGGAATATTTGGTCTATTTTTTGTATACATTTGTGCAATACACGAGGTCATTTGGTATGTCATTTATATAATGACTTTGTGCAACAAAGGTTTGAACGGAAGAGTGACAGCTTCAAATCAACTATGCATCCACTTATAAGGTTTTAAACATGATTGAAACAAAACCTTTGAATTAGGAAGATAATTAGGTTCCATCACGAACGTCTTTATTTTATGTTTGCAATAGGGAAATAGGGAGAGAAGTGGGAGAGAGGGAGATATAAAGAGATATGGTGAGAGAAAGAAGTAATAGAGAGAGCAAGGGAGAGAAAAATAGAGTGGGGGGAGATAGAGATATAGGGAGTGTGTGTGTATGAGTTAGAGAGAGATATGGAAAGATATATATATATATGTATGTATGTATGTATGTATGTATGTATGTATAAAGAGAGAGAGGAGGGCTATTTCTCCATCTATATAAATTGAAAGTGCACAATTAAATAATCCATTGATGCATTGATTCATGTTACTATGCTTACATGAACCAAGTCATGATAATTTTTAAGGAACAATTTATTAATTACTCGTACAAAGAGATTAGGTCTCAAATAGACCATGCAAAAGATGTTCTTGTTCACACAAATCCAAGCAATTGAATGACAAATCCTACTAAGTACTCATCCAAATCAATGTCAAATAGCCTAAAACAACTCCCTTACAAGCCTAAAAGTTTAATCCCACCACCAACCAAATCCACATACTATTTGAACACACCCAAAGTTTTCATTGTTATGGTAATAAGCCTTCCACGTTGTTTCCCATTACCCTATACTATGAAAGGAGACAACATGTATTATGAACACACCAGAATGAAAAAGAAATTACTAATACATAACTTCACTAATTAAATAATTAATACATTCTAGTAACATAATCCAAGTAATTGAATGACAAAGTCTACTAAATACACATCCAAATCAATGTCAAATAACCTGAAACAACTCCCTTACAAGCCTAAAAGTTTAATCCGACCACAAACCAAATCCACATACTATTTCGACACACCCAAAATTTTCGTTGTTATGGTAATAAGCCTTCCATGTTGTTTCCCATTGCCCTGTACTGTCTGTGAAAGGAGACGATGTGTATTATGAACACACCAAAAAGAAAATAAAAATACTAATACATAACTTCACTAATTAAATAAATGAATACATTCTAGTAATAGAAAATAACAGTTGTTAAAAAAATTCAAATAGTTTCTTTAAAGATTGAAGGAATAGATCTGGTATTTGTCCCCCTAAAAACTCCAGTGCGCTGGTAAACCTTTTTCAGGTGACCAATGGTACTAGAAAGAAAGAAAAATATAGCGGAATCACATACTACCATATGAACTCAAAAGCTGGCTGCAATGAGTGAAAATAAGAAATTATAGCAAAAAATATATATAGGCCTTACCTGAAACTGAATCAACAAACTCTCCATTGATGAAGAGTTTTGTGTATTTCAATTACTAGTAGATTATCTCTCATAATCCCCAATACCCATATTAACATGAAGCACAAAACTGGCCATACATGAATGAATGAGCCAACAAACATTACATACACCATAATTTTCAAACACAAAGAAAGCTGTAATATTCTTGGATGGATTAGCCCATTTCAAGCCATTGCCATCCTTTAATACCCACTTGGAGGTTATGATTCCTGGCCTGGTTTACAGATGGGATGCTCATATTTCAAAAATACCCACAAGCTCCTTTGGGTTATTGCAATTGGCATACTTGAATTTACAGTTTATTTTGCTTTATCTCAATCCCTGCAGTGCACACATCCGCCAGAAGTTGACAGATTTTGGGCTTATGACACCCACTCAAATAAGTGGATGCAGTTGGAATTTCCCTTTGATTTATTGATCTGTAACAATGGCAACTGCTCCAAAATTGGAACCATTTAAAGACCTCAATCAGGATAACAGAAAAAACAGCCACCCACATGACTATAATCCAAATTCTAGGGAAGAGCAACAATTTGATGTAGGCTCAGATGATGGGGCTAATTTATTGGTTGAAGAGGAATTGGGTCCTCCTCTTGTTGTTAGGAAGAGGTTGTCCCTAACAGTAATGTCAGGGAGACCTCAGTCTGGATTGCAGTTGAAAGTGGATCGATTTATGAAAGGTTTTGGAATGGGATGAACTGGGTGATTGCTCCTTATGAACTATACAGGATATGCTATTTCGGTTTTTGCAGTCAATCACACATTTGTTGCCTTGTCTGAACCTGGAAATTTGTACGAGGTGAATAATAAGATGATATTTAGATGGGGCCGAGGCTCTTTCTCCGTGACTTTAATTTATTCAATCTTATATAGTACATAAAAGCTGTTGGCGTGGGTTAAGCTATCAAGTTAACAGATTTTGACCCAGGTGCAGAGAAATAATATTTCCCTTCTCTGAAATACATTCATTGTATCTTAGGTAAACATTTTGTTGATTTAATGTCCTCCTTCCAATTTGCTGCACAGAATAATATTTTTTAGACAAACAAAAGCAGAGAAATGGTACTAATAAGAAACAATACTGAAAAGTTGTCTGCCACTGGATGTAAACATTAACAGTATAGAGTGCACTCCCATATTCAGTCAATTCTTGTGCCAGCATATTGGACTGCCTATTTGAACATTTGATTTTATTTCTAATGATTTAGAGGAATTGAGTGTTGCGAGAAATTGGCATATTTGGAATCAGTACAAATTTGGTGACTTATTTGACAACGATTTTACATCAGGTGAATGCAACTGCAGCTAAAAATGCAATTAGATTCTCGAACTCAAGACAAGAATTTTGCAGCCATTCAATGAATACATGGTTTGCAAAATGCATCTGGACGTTTACAAGTGACAGAACGGTGTAGCTGTAGATGCCTGGCCATGCCGAAACGGTGAGAGGAGGGACCCACGATATGACAGTGAAAAGACGTGATAAATGGAAAAATGTGAACAGATAAAAGCAAAAGGACGAACGGCCAGATGCATTTTCATGGTCGTCCATCTCTTATCCAGTACTGCAGGCGGTTGATGTTAAAGATACGCTGGACAGGCTTCATAGAGGGAACGCCTTCGGCGTAAAAACCAAGCCACCACTCACGCTGCGTTGGACACTCTTCGCTATAAATTGCAATCATATTTAACCGTTAAAATGCAATTTGCAACCGCCTTTGAAAGATAACCATTTCTTCACTTTTGCTCACCAAACGGTAACACTAATCTCGAACTGTAGTCAAATTCTTCTCAAATCTAAAATAACAACAAATTCCCAGCAAATATATTGAAGGCAGGAGAGAATACGGTAACAATAAAACTTACCTCTCACGCTTTCTACTTGCGAATGCGAGGGCAATTAAAACCCGTTTTAAATCACTTTTTTAATACATAAATTATTAAAAATGGCATTGTTCGCTACAGGAGGAATTGAAGGATAAACAGAAGTTTCATTCTATTTTTGTGATTGTTCTTTCTTGCATTTGTCTCTAGTATTTAGATTTCTGAAAAAAACTAAGCTTCCGTTTCGTCATATGGCTGTAGCGAAGGGAACTACATCAATATTGAAGACAAGCAGGGAATGGAGGCGTACAAACTGGAAGCCAACCTTAGAGTAAAAGAATATATTAGAATGCATGTGTGGCAGGAAATTATTTCAACTATATGACTTCAGTATTTGCATTTAGTTTTGGTTTGGAAATGCAAATAGTGAAGCCCACATAGCTCAGATAGTTTTCTAGTTCCACTAAACTACATGCATTCTAATATATGATTTTCCCTAAGGTTGACCTCCATTTTGTAATCCTCATTCTCTCATTATGTTCAATATTGAAGTAGCTCCATTTGGAAAACATCAAAATAGATCCCTTCACCTTCCGCTCTCCTCTACACTCAATGGAAGAATTAACCTGGGCAATAAAAAGAGAAAATTAATGACTATTACTGTAATGCCAAAAAAAAAGGCTAAAAAGTCGTAATAGAAAGAGTTATTTACTTGAAACAGCATTTTAAGTGAAGCTCATTTTACCATCCAAAGTAGAAGTCTGAAGCTCTCTTTAGAGAAAAACTAATTCATTACTTGAGATTAGAAGTCCAAAATTCCCTGTAGAGAAAACCTAATCCATCACAGTAAAATAAGACAATGATCATGAAAGAATAGCAGTTTTTACGCCTTGACAAAGGCTAATCTTTCAACTACAAATAATTTCTTGTTCTCCTCTTCTAAAAGCCTAGTACAGCGGATGAGTTTTGTTTCCTGGTCTATAACAAACCTCCTCTGTCAATGCAGAGAATATTTTCAAAGATTCTCTTCTTCTTCCTCCCATAGATAGGTTTTATAATGCAATGATTTTCTTATCAAATAAGAAATTTTTTTAAAGAAATTCTATAAGTTACCTCCACAAAAATCCCAATCTGATGATGCAAACGACCCACAATGCAGAAGGATGTTTCGCCGCTTACATTTAGATAGGCATGTGTTGATTATTGTCGCCGTGAATGTGGGAATACTTGGACCATACTCTTTAGTTCTTGACCCTATACAAAGTATATGTCAATCGTTACTGCACATACCTGCATTTTTTGTTACACAAAATCACACCCATTAATAAAATCCATTGCTTTAAATACAGAAAACCATTTAATTAGTCTAAAACTGCATTTTAGGTTTACTGTTTTACAGTGTATTCCTAGAGAATCTGGTATTCTTAATCGTCAGATAATTTAATCAACGTATACTAAAATGTCTCTAAGGTTTCTATTTATATCATGCACAAATTAATAGGAGAAAGAACATACATGAGCCACCCAGTTTGGGTGTATTGGCATCTCCTGTACATGCACAAGTTATTTGTAAGCAACAGAAACAATAAACTCAATGCCCTAAGAAAAGTAAATAAAAACTCTATTCTACTCAGTATTATTTCTATATTTTTGCTTGCAATATAGATTTATTATAGCCACGAGAGACTAAAACATGTCTGTTAAATCCCTGGTTCCTGTTCAATCTTATCCAACACTGTTCCTGACTTACCCAACCCGATCTAGGTTTAGATAGGTATTCAAACACAGCTTGAACATCATTAAACCCTATTGTGAAGGGTTACCATATCTCTATTTATATACACCAAAGAGAAATCCCAAAGCCCTACGGATTGAAAAATCTGTATACCAAAGCCAGATAACTTCAAGTAAAAGTTGAAGATAATTGATGCTGCATGTGATCTTCTTGCGTGATCTTCTAGCGGAGTTTCTTTTGCTTTAATGCTATTTTTATTTGTTTTAAAAGTAGTATTTTCCCTCTTTGAATAAAGCATGCGTTGCATGCTCAGTCTTAAAGATTTGATTTAGTTTTTTTGTTTTACTGCCAATAAAAGCATGCTTTGTATGCCCTATTTTTGGGTATTCATGCTCTATTTTTAGTGTTGATCGAACTCTTTTTAGATCACTCTCTTTGTATTTTCATTTTGGCTGTAGCTGCAATAACAGAAAAAAACTCTATTTTTCAAAACAGAGCAGATTAGTGTGTGTCTAAAAAATAATTTATTGAATGAATTTCTTCCATGATTATTAAGAGGTTTTGAACAGTGTTGCATGATGATCTATTTTTTATAACTGTATTTTTCCTTTTTCCTTCTGCTGTTCAATTCATTGCATCAGCTGGTTTTAGAGGAGAGGCATTTATTTTTTCAAATCTACATTTGGTATCAGAGCAGGTATTTTTGTTTTGGGTTTAAGATCTAGCTGTTCGAATTTTGCCAAAGATTATCATGTCGAATTCTAACAGCTTGCCCATTCCAGAATTTGATGGTAATGAGTATGATTATTGGTGTATAAAAATGATGACATTTTTAATAGGAAAAGACTTGTGGGAGATTGTTGAATCAGGTTACCAGGAGCCAGCTGATTGGAATGCCCTCCCAGTCAATGAAAGAACAACAAGGAAGGAAGCTAAGAAGAAGAATTTTCAAGCATTGTTTCATATTCAAATAGCTCTAGACAAGAGTTTATTTCCAAGAATTGCAGGTGCAAAGACCGCTGAGGATGCCTGGAAGACTCTAAAAGAAGCTTATCAAGGCAGTGATCAGGTCCAAGTTGTTAAGTTACAGACATTGAAAAGAGAATTTGAGAATTTAAAAATGCAAGAAGGAGAAAGTGTGAGTGAGTATTGTGTTAGAGTAAAAGATGTGGTCAATAAGATGGCTACACTTGGAGAAACTGTGAACACAGAAGTTCTGATAAAAAAGGTGTTGAGATCTCTCACACCAAGATGGAATCATGTTTCCATAATAATGGAAGAAAGTAAGGATTTGACAACCCTTCAATTTGATCACCTTGTTGGATCGTTGATCTCACATGAAGAAAGATTAAAAGATTATTTTGGAGAAAGTGTTGAGAAAGCCTTTTCCTCCAAAGTACAAATCACAAAGAATGATGATGGCAGCAGTAGTAGCAAGAGCAATCAAAGCCAAGGTAAAAGTCAAAATCAGAATAATTCAAGAGGTAGAGGCAGAAGTTTTTCAAGAGGAAGAGGTGGTTCAAGAGGCAGAGGTAGAGGAAGATTTGATAAAAGGAATGTTCAATGTTACCATTGTAATAGGTATGGACATTTTGAAAGAGAATGTAGACTAAAAGAAGGTAAAAATGTTAATTATGCTCAAGAAAGTTATGAAAATCCTCCAGATAATTTATTCTTATCTTATTCTAAAAGTGAAAATACTAGTAAAGATGTTTGGTACCTAGATTCTGGATGCTCTAACCATATGTCAGGAAATGGGAAGTTGTTTTCAACAAAGGATGAAAGTTTCAAGTCAAAGATTCAGCTCGGTGATGATAAATCATTGATGGTTGCTGCAAAAGGAATTATGGAGGTCCACACAAAAGAAGGTATGAAGAGTGTTAAAGATATTTATTACACTCCTGAGTTAAAACATAATTTGTTAAGTGTTGGACAATTATGTGAGAAGAACTACAGAGTTGTTTTTGAAAATAAGAAATGTACAATTTTTGATAAGAGTCAGGGAAACAGAGTAGTCACAGTTGTTCCTATGACGAAAAATAGGATGTTTCCATTGAGATTTGGTGAAAATAACAGCAGCCTTGCCAATATGGCATTTGAGGATACAAGTTGGCTATGGCATCTAAGGTATGGCCATTTAAACTTTCACAGTTTGAAGCTTTTGACCTCACAAGCATTAGTTGCTGGTTTGCCCAAGGTTGAAGAGCACAAGGAGGTTTGTGAAGGATGTGCAAAAGGAAAGCATGCAAGGGAAAGGTTTCCAAAAGGCACTGCATGGAGGGCCCATTACCCCCTTCAACTTGTTCATTCAGATATCTGTGGACCGATGCAAACAAAGAGTTTGGGTAAGTCATCATATTTTCTCACTTTTATTGATGATTACTCACGAAAATGTTGGGTATATTTTTTGAAGGCTAAGGATGAAGCCCTTGATACATTCAAGAGGTTTAAAGCACTTGTGGAAAATGAGAAAGGGTGCAAAATCAAATGTTTAAGAACTGATCGTGGAGGAGAATTTTGTTCAAGAGCCTTTCAAGATTATTGTGATATGAATGGCATCAAGAGGCAGCTCACCACTCCATACACACCTCAACAGAATGGGGTAGCTGAAAGGAAAAACCACACTGTGGTAGAAATGGCAAGGAGCATGTTACAAACCAAGGGATTGAGTAACTCTTATTGGGGAGATGCAGTTGCTACAGCAGTGTATATTCTCAATCGAAGTCCCACTAGTGCACTTGAGAAGATGACTCCTTATGAAGCATGGTATGAGAAAAGGCCTAATGTTAATCATTTTAGAGTTTTTGGATGTTTAGCTTATGTTCATGTACCTGATCAGAATAGACAAAAGTTAGATGCTAAAAGTGAGTCATGTATTTTTGTTGGGTATAGTGAGGAAAGCAAAGCTTACAGGTTATATAATCCTCTCACTAATAAGCTTATTGTTTCAAGAGATGTGATTTTTGATGAAGGGGGAGTTTTTGGTCATCAAAAAGGCCAAATGGAGAAGTCAAAATCTGTTTTGAATGATGATATTGATCATGAGCAGCCCACTAATGTTGCTGTCCCAATTGCTATAAATCCACCAAGCAGCCCCTCATCTAATTCTTCAAGTCCATCTTCAACTCCAAGTTCTAGAAGGAAGGTAAAAAGTTTGAGTGATATTTATCAAAGGAGTGCCAATCAAGCACATGAAGAAAATCCAATAGGTGAGACAGTTAATTTTGCTTTATTTACCAAGGCTGATTTTGAACCATCATGTTTTGAAGAAGCATGTACTAATGAGGTTTGGATGCAAGCAATGAAAGAAGAAATGGATTCCATTCATAGGAATGATACTTGGGAGCTTATAGAGCTTCCACATGACAAGAAGAAGATTGGCACCAAATGGATCTACAAGACTAAGCATAACAGTGATGGAAGTGTTGAAAGGCATAAGGCAAGATTAGTTGCTAAAGGTTTCACACAGAAGTATGGGATTGACTATGAAGAGACGTTTGCACCAGTTGCAAGACAAGAGACCATTAGAATGCTGATTTCATTAGCAGCTCAAAAGAATTGGAGCATACAACATATGGATGTGAAAAGTGCCTTCTTGAATGGGTACTTAGAAGAGGAAGTATATGTGGAACAGCCACAAGGTTTTCAAGTGGAAGGAAAAGAGAATCATGTCTACAAATTGAAGAAGGCTTTGTATGGCCTCAAGCAAGCACCAAGGGCATGGTATGCAAGAATTGATGGATACTTTCAGGAGAATGGCTTCAAGAGAAGTAAGAGTGAACCTACCCTTTACTACAAACAAGAAGGTAATGATATTCTTATTATAAGTTTGTATGTTGATGATTTGTTGTATATGGGTAGCAGTTCTAAGATGAAAGATGAGTTCAAAATTGCTATGATGAAAGAATTTGAAATGAAAGATCTTGGTCTCATGAAATATTTTTTAGGAATGGAGGTTTATCAATGTAAAAATGAAATTTTCATTTGCCAAACCAAATATGCAAAAGATATGTTGAAGAAGTTTGACATGGTTGATTGTAAACCATACTCCACTCCAAGTGCTCATGGAGTTGTGTTGAGTAGGAATGATGGTGCTGAATTAGTTGATGAGACTGCTTACAGAAGTATTATTGGGAGTTTGATGTTTCTGACCCACACAAGACCTGATATAGCATATTCAGTTTCACTTGTTTCAAGGTATATGACAAATCCATCAGAAATACACATGAAGGCAGCTAAAAGAATTTTGAGGTATGTGAAAGGTACTCTAAATTATGGTATTCATTACTACTCTTCTAAAAGATTCAATCTTGTTGGCTTTAGTGATTCAGATTGGGGAGGTAGTATGGATGATCGTAAGTCTACATCTGGAAATTGTTTCTCTTTTGGTTCTGGTTTGATTACTTGGAGTTCCAAGAAGCAAAGCATGGTTGCTCTCTCATCCACAGAAGCAGAGTATGTTGCAGTTACCTCAGCAGGTACACAAGCTCTTTGGAATAGAAAAGTTTTAGAAGAAATTGGAGAGAAGCATATTAAACCTACAGCGGTTTATTGTGACAATGTAAGTGCCATCAAGTTAGCAAAGAATCATGTTCATCACAGTAGAACAAAGCATTTTGATTTGAAGTATCACTTCATCCGTGATTTAGTACAGAAGAAGGAAGTTGAATTGAAACACATCAGCACTCATGATCAGTTAGCAGACATCTTCACCAAAGCTGTTGCAAGAGATCAGTTTATGTTACTTCGTGATCAGATCGTGAGCCCTCTTAGCATCAAGGGGGAGTATGAAGATAATTGATGCTGCATGTGATCTTCTTGTGTGATCTTCCAGCGGAGCTCCTTTTGCTTTAATGCTATTTTTATTTGTTTTAAAAGAAGTATTTTCCCTCTTTGAATAAAGCATGCGTTGCATGCTCAGTCTTAAAGATTTGATTTAGTTTTTTTGTTTTACTGCCAATAAAAGCATGCTTTGTATGCCCTGTTTTTGGGTATTCATGCTCTATTTTTAGTGTTGATCGAACTCTTTTTAGATCACTCTCTTTGTATTTTCATTTTGGCTGTAGCTGCAATAACAGAAAAAAAACTCTGTTTTTCAAAACAGAGCAGATTAGTGTGTGTCTAAAAAATAATTTATTGAATGAATTTCTTCCATGATTATTAAGAGGTTTTGAACAGTGTTGCATGATGATCTATTTTTTATAACTGTATTTTTCCTTTTTCCTTCTGCTGTTCAATTCATTGCATCAGCTGGTTTTAGAGGAGAGGCATTTATTTTTTCAAATCTACAAAAGCAGCATCTTGTGAATAGATGGTGTGCATATCTTTACTTCTTGAACAGAAAATTAGTGTAAAGAACTGAACTAAGGAGGAGAAGAACTAACCTGAGGAGGAGGAGATATAGAAAGTAAGGGAGAGAAAGCAAATACAGCTTCGTGAGAATTTCTTTCGAGCCATTGTTAGACGTTGCACCGAACAAGCTTTGTAGGTTGCGTAGCAGATCAACAAACACAAATTAACTGCTCAAACTGTGTAAGACAAGAGTAACGAGCGTAAATAAATAGAGAAGGGCCACCGACTAAAGGCCTGTAATTAATGAGTGGCCACCCTAGATTAAAGATATGCATATTCCTATGTTGCGCGTGAACTGGTCTAGCCACGCCGAACGCGTTTCCTTCCCAAGCATTCTATGGAGGGTTATTTATTTATTTAATTGATCTATTTTTTGGTCTTTTTAAAAATATTCACAATCACAATATGAACACTCTTAGTGTAATAAGGGTTTATATCTGGTCACGGAATGCCAAACGCGTTTCTTTCCCAAACATCCTATGGAGGCTATAGTCCAATTGTTTTAACATAACTTTCTTATTCTTTTCTTCATTGACTTTTGTTTAGGTGGTTTTTCTTAAAATACTCACAACATGAACAATCTTACGGTAATAAGGGTTTATATCTTGTAGTTAGGTTTGAAATGTTCCTCTTCTTGTAGTGATTATCCTTCATATCTGGATTTTGAAGATTTTTTGGAATTGGCGTATTCGAATTTTTTTTCTTTAAGACTGACAGTCCTATTATGAAATTTTAAAGATTTTTTGGAATTGGTGTATTTGGATTTTTTTCTTTACGACTAGAGTCCTATTTTGAATTTTCAAGATTTTTTGGAATTGGTGTGCTCAAATGCTTTTTAAGACTGACAATCCTACTTTGTAATCAGTTGTTTTAACATATATTTTTTTCCTTCATATTAAAAAAACATTTAATGCAAGTTATGGTTCAATTGTATAAAAAGTTATTAATTTTAACAATAAATAAAGATTATTTATTTTTAATACAAATAAGGTGTAAAAGTATTATTGATTGTTTTGTCAAATTGAACTGTTCATAGTAAATGATAATTTTACCCTTTCTATTGATCAATTAATTACAAATAAGGCACAAACAAGTGAGAAAATATATATAGGGATACATTTTTCTATACTACATTTAGCCCCCACTTTAGTGAGAGGAGTACAAGTGCAAACTCACACTAAAGTAGACAAATATACGTAAAGAGGGGTCTGAGTGCACCAATGCTTATGGGATAGGATGAAAAAGATCAAGGATGTTGTCCAAGACCGTAGGACCAAGATCCTCTGTCAAACCAAAATAAGCACAAATGGACACACAAAAGATGTATGATATGAAGCAGCAAAACAAGACACACAAGCATACAATGCCAAAGACTAAAAGAAAAAAAATAAAAATAAAAAGAGTGGATCAAACCTTGACTGTTTGTCCAACTCGATGTGGATCAAGCCTCAATTGTTTTTCCAAAAATACATTCATAAGTGTAACATGATTTCCAATATGCAAACAACAATGCATGCTCACATGGGCTAATGGAACCTTAGGATATCCACTAGGTGATCCCCCAAAAAGTGGCTAAATGAGAAAGTCATACCAGGTCTAAAAACTCTCACCATACAAGCCATACCAAAGTTATACCTATAATAACCTGGATAAGGCACAACATAAATATGAACTTTGAGCTTTATAAGGTTAGCAAGCCACACTATGCTAAACACTTACAAAAAAAATTCAAGTATGATAAGACATGTTATAATGGGTTTTACTTAGTTCATGTAAAGTCTCCTCTTAGGGAACATCATGCCTAATGTCTCCAAGAGAGGACTAGTTGAGGATAAAATATTCACAACCTAGGAAATGCAATCCATAGAATTTCCACCAAGAGGAATATCATATTCTCAAAAAGGTCACACTCTTCAAGGAAATCAATCCCGATGTCACCAAGAACAAGACACATCTCATGAATTTAGAAGACCACACTTTTAAAATAAATTCACACTTCCTAGGAGGAATATGCTATCATCCCTAAGAAGGGAACATGCAAACAATGAATGGGGGACAACATGGCCTCGACTTAAAATTCCAACATAGTTGCTATGTTGGTATTTTAAGTAGAAACTGAGGAAGAAAATAATTTTTACCTCAAAAAACTAGTTATCCTTGGCCCCCCAATCATAGAGAAAAAGACAAATGCCAAG